>VZTY01004193.1:0-45661 GCA_013400935.1 Turnix velox
CCTATTTAATACCGGCAGGGAAGGGCAGCAACCACTATTTGCTCCTTCTGTGGAATGCTCTTCCTGGTGTCTTTGCTGTAGGATATACCACTGGTGAGCTGCATTTTCCAATGGGACACGATGGGAGGAGAAAGGCTGGTTAGGCAGGGGGGAAGGGTGATGTTTCCATGGAGGGTGTTTCCATTTCTTGTCTTAATACTCAGTGGGGTTTGCCTGAGGTCAGATGAGCATTTAGCAGGAAAGCAGGAGCCTTGTGTTTTAGCTTTGTGTTTTGTCTCAAAGTGCATGTATGAAATATTCCTATGAGGTGAGAATAATAATAAAATCTTGCCATTAATGCTAAGCTTAAATTTAGTCAGCTTGAAAATAGTAATAATTCCAAAATAGAAAAAAGTAAATCTTTGTTCACTAATTGAAGAAGCTCATATTATTTCAGTATATTTCCTATATGAGCACTTAGACTCAGCCTATTAAATCCATAATCCTAAATTATCCTGAGCTGCCTGTCAGAAGAACTTCAGTTTCAGCTACTGGCTCAGGTCTATGCTCAGTAGCTCTGAAAAACGGGTCAAACTGAGTTAGTAAGTTAATATTAGACTTCCATTCCTTAGAATCTTAAGCATCATTACTAAGAAAGGATACTAATAGGTGGTGACAAAGGGGTTCCAAGGCAGAATCTCAAGCATAAAGTCAAAGTAGGACAGTCATTAATGTTTGATAGAATACATTCTTCAGAATTGCAAGAAGTAAGAATTTTCAAAAACAAATACAGTGGAGAAGAGGGACTTGAAATAAATTAGTAAACTGTAGTCAGCAATGATATTTACCCTGCCCATACATATTTAATTTATTATATTAAATCAATGGTGTACTTCAAGTGCAATAACTAGAATTATAACAAGTATTATAAAGCTAGAGAGTTATTAAATTGGCAAGTAAAATTGTGAATATTTAATGTACATGAAGCACGTGCATTCTTCAAACCTGTTTATATGATATGCCAAACTTACATTTTTTATATATGCTGTAGGGAGTTACCATTTAATATATGCCATAATTTTTGTTATGCTACACAAGGTCTAATTTAAGAGATAATACTTTTTATATATTCTTATCTTAGCACAGCTTAAAGAGATTTTAATGTCTCAATTTTACATATAGCATTTCTGAAGTATTTGATCCAATTTATTTAGTGTACGTGTACTACACATTTGGCAAAGTGTTATTGCAGACTCAAGTCAGACATAGTGATTAGAACTTTGTATAGTGTTATGTCAAGAGTGATGCCAATTCTACTATAATTTAAGTGTGATTGTCATTAAGACTCAGACTTTGGTATTTCTCATGGATATTCTGTCATTCAGAAAGAAGACAGAAACATTAAAAAAAAAGAAAACCTGCAATTTGCTTGCTTACATGATTATACTTACCAAATTTTTGGTTTAAAAAGAAGTGCATGAGATATGCATGCATTGTCAAGTGTAAATCAAACTCCAAATCGGTTATTGTCACTTACCTGACCCAAAATACAAACCTTTGCACACTCAGTTTCATTAAAAGGGGGGCAGACAACACTTGATCCCAGTATGATGGCCCCTGCAGCAGTCTTTGCACATTTGTAGTTGGTGCAGTTAGAGCTCCAGGTGTTTCCTTCCTGAGTATATAGAACAAAACCATGGTCAGAAAAGATAAATGTTCATCTCCAGCCACCAATGCCCGTAGAAGGGGTGCCTTCATGTTGTGTGTAGTACCTGCTGCAGTTGAAAGCTTGTTGCAAACCACCTAGAGAGAAAACAGAAAGACCACCTTCTAACTACAAGTGGCTTCTCCCTGAAGCTATGGTAATGCTGCATAGAGAGCTGTTCAGTGTGTGTGGCCTAGTGGAGAAATGAAGAGCTCTGCACCAGCAAAAATGTCCATGTTTTTTTTTACTCTAGCAGTGATGGAAAGCATGAAGTAAGTCATGGCCATGCCTAAATTAATTGGTATGTGAATGCTGGAATGTACCATCAGGATCCTGGTTTGCACGCTTTCCCAGGCTGAGGAAAACACTGGCCCTGGTAACGGGGGGACATAAGGTTCCTGATATGGACTCAGAAATGCCCAGCTTATAAGACTGTACATCATCATATACAATGACTTAGTAAATTATGACATTCACATATCATTGTAGAAAATTTATGATGAATAAACTGAAATAAGACTTTTAATTTGTGTGAAATGGCAGATTTTAAAATAATCACACTTTTTTTCCCTATAATGTACCATAAATAGTTCTTAAGTGTGTAACTACCAATAAGAATGTATGAAGCAAGACTTGCAGTGCGAGCTAACTAAGAAATGACTGTTAGGCAGCTGCTTATCCTATCGTTGGAGTTATTGTCTATCTCTGTGCGGAGACGCTTACCTCATACACAATTAGTGTTCCATTCTCACTATGGAAAGAGCAGGACACGTTTTGGCAGGTACCACAACAAGTGTGGTGGCTAGAGGAAGGCATATATACTTGATGCTGCAAAGAAAGGAAAGCAAAAAAGTAAGAAAAGTATTTTTTTGAACATACAGTATAGGAAAATTCATTAATTTCTAAAACTAAGAGAAACAATATATTGCTGGCTGGCATCAACAGATATGTTTACATATGCTATTAGAAATTGCTTATCAATATAATCCTGGATAACTGTTAAGTGCATCACTATTAAGCTCTTATTGAGCAAACCAGAATAGCAAAAGACTTCACTTTGATTTTCATTTCATTTGTGTAGTTGTGCTCACAAATTGCATTGTTTCATGTATTTTAATAATACTCACAGCTTCACATTCCTGGGAACAGTTCATCATTGTAAAATTCATGGCGTTGTATCCTGTGTTCTTATCTTTTTCTTGTAAACACTGTACAGTGTAGCAAAGGTCTCCATCCAAGTACTGAACCATTGACTGCCCAGGATTCAGTACTGTCACCTCTTGGAAAATACACACATCATCTTTCTCTAAGACCAAAAGAAACAGATGTTACCATAGTGGGGGAAAATGCAAATTAATAGCATCACTGAAGACAGAAGTAGGGCTAAGTTCTATGCTTTGCAAATGTTTTCTAACTTTCAGACCTGATTGGTTTGCAGGTTTAATTACCAAACATGAGGTGGGAGGTATAATTCACCTTAAGAAAAGGCTACGAAATGCCAAACTACTTAAAACTCGTAGAGTTCCTAATATGGAAATAAAAATAATAAATAAATCTGGTGTTAAAGAGTTCTTATATTTGACATAGGGCTAAGTACACTATCTGAATTACTCAGCACACTCAAATTTGTAGCCCTTCTGTCAGCTAAACTAAAATATTTGCAGTGACCTGTGGGATAGTAGTATGCTCAAGCTGTGCTTTAGGCATATACTTTGCAGTTTAGCCTGGATTGCAGTAAGGACATTTCATACCTCAAGTGCCTCCAGGCACAGTACAGCTGACGTGAGGAGCTGGAGTAACTGAGTGAGGGAAGGGGATTTTTGCCTGATCTTAAGGTCTGACCATGATCTTATGTTATGACCTCGTGCTGGGTCTGCTGCTCTGGTGTGAGATATCAGCTTGTTTGTGCTCAACACTGTACTAGGACCAGTAGCATTGCTCACACTCAAAGTTCCCAACTTGTTTTCCCTCTGCTTCTCACCAGAGAGACCATACCCAACTCTGAGAGGCAGTTCTGCAACACTCCTACCTACCCTGCCCGCCCCCACAAGAAGAGAAACAAAATGGATGGGTTAGCAGAGAAACCATTATAGGAGACCATAATTGCATAACTAGATAGATACCCATAAAATCAAGATGATTTGTTATTTTGAGAAGTTTATTATGGTCCTATTTCTGCTTTATTTGAATGCTCTTCTTATTACAAAAAATAACAGAACAGATAGAAAAAATGAAAAAATTACCACAAATGTAGTGAGTGCATCCACAAACACTGGAAATGCTTCTGTCTATTTTTTTAACTTCTCCCTTTGTAGGAAAAGATAAGAGTTTGCAAAGTCATGCACAATTATATGCAGTACTATGACGGTTTTCTCCAAAAACTTAAACCACTAATTTCATTACTTCCATTCCAGCTTTCAGAAATAAGAAGAATTGCAATGTACTCACTGTATATCCAGAGTTATTTATTGTATTATCTCTTTAAACAGGAACAAAGCACTGAATTTTCTCTAAACGTGTATATAAAAAGCAGAGTGGAGAAACAATATTTTTTCCCCAACATGCAGTTACTGCAATAGTAAATATTAGCAAAAAGTCTGCCTTGCATGAATTTTCTTCCATAAGGTAGTTGAAAACTGTTCAAATTTGCAGCTCCTGCTTAGACTTCTCATTACCCAGCCTTTGTATGAACAAGCTACAGGCATTTGACAGGGAATACGTCCCTGTCACATTGCTAATAATAGAAGGTTGAACATTAACTCATTATTATTTTTCAAATCACAGTCCCTATTATGAGAAGGCATGTGAGCAGCAAAATAATTGACATCCCTGATCAGTTAAATTCAAGAGCATAAATTATTAACAAAATAACATTTCTCCCAATGATATATAGAATCATAATATTAATCTCTTGTTATTTTTTTAAGAGGAATTATTCACATGGGAGAAGTTCTCAGCATATTATTTCCTGTCAACATAGAATCATAGAATAGTTTAGGTTGGAAGGGACCTTAAAGATCATCCAACCGCCCTGCCATAGGTAGGGGCACCTCCCACTACATCAGGCTGCTCAGTGCCTTGTCCAGCCTGGTCTTGAACACCTCCAGAGAGGGGGCATCCACAACCTCTCTGGGCAACCTGTTCCAGTGCTTCACCTCCCTCACTGTAAAGAATTTCTTTCTTATGTCAAGTCTAAATCTACCCTCTTCCAATTTACATCCATTGTTTCTAGCCCTCCCATCCGATATCATATTAAAAAGTCCTTCCCCTGCCTTTCTGTAGGACCCCCTCAGGTACTGATAAGTTACTATGAGGTCCCCTCTGAGCCTTCTCCAGGCTGAACAACCCCAACTCCTTCAGCCTGTCCTCATAGGGCAGTTGCTTCAGCCCTTTGACCATCTTTGTGGCCCTCCTCTGGACGCGCTCCAATAGCTCAATGTCCTTCCTGTGTTGAGGGCTCCAGAACTGGACGCAATATTCCAGGTGTGGTCTCACCAGTGCTGAGTAGAGGGGTAAAATCACCTCTCTGGACCTGCTGGTCACACTCCTCTTGATGCAACCCAGGATTTGGTTGGCAGTTGCTTTTATTCTTTTGACATCTTAAAGAATACGAAGTTGAATTTCCCCAGGGGGTAGTACTGCATAGACACTCGAAGTGATATACTTCAGCTGGGGACTGGGAGGTAGAGTTCCAGCCTGTCCTTGTTCGCCTCATCACCCATTACAGCTAATTGAAATGAGGAGTGGAAAGGGAGGAGTAAGTGGGCTGAATGCTATTAATAAAAATAAATGAAGGAAAGTGCTTACCAATTTACAGGACAGTAAAGCAGTGTTTTCACAGCTACATTCTGAGAAGAGGACAGGAAAAGCGTATTAGTCAGTTAGCTAGTTGGTAGCTTTAGTTTACAACAGTGACTAAGCAGTAAAGCAATCATTACCACAGTGCCATTCCGGACAACACTGCCCAGGTATTTTTTCCTTTACAAGTGTCATATCATCTGTGCAGTTCTTCTGGGGCTCAGAACAAAGATTTTCATCGCAAACTAAATGGGGGGAAAAAAACCATGAGAATTTACTCAAGTTGCCTTTGACTTTTCCAGCTGATATTTCTCTTCATTATCTATTCTAAAAATATTAACCTTCTTAAAATCTCAATTACATTTGATACTCAAAAATAAATCGAAATTTTCAGAAGTGTTTTCATTTGCCTTAGAACAAGTTTATATTTTTGGAAAACATCACAAATTCAATACGCTTCCTATTTCAGGGTGACTCAAGCTGATGACGAGTACCAAAGACAACTAAAATCGCAGTTTTTGGAAACTTTAATTTTTTTTTCCAGATCAGCTTTGTTGTAAAGCATCTCTCTGTAAAACAACAAGGAGAAACTGCTTTCTTGGGATGGCTCTGTCTTATCAGAGGAGGCTTAGTAGGAGACTGGAGACAGACCACATACTAACTTTCTAGTTGTGTCAAAAATTGTCAAAAGCAGTGACAAAAACCTTTGCACAAACTCTCACCTGGGTGCAAGTATGAGGAAGTGAAGAAAACCAAAATGTGGAACCTTAAGTAAAAATCACAAAGCTTTTAACATTTTAGTTCAACAAAATTACCCAAAGAATTAAGTCAGGAATACTCCATTGATCTAAATTAAACAGTTATGTTTACAGACATAGAATGTACAACACAATTTTTGTCCTTTCATGAGGATAGCAAAGTGACTACTAAAGTTACACTGCAAATACTTTTGGCTGTCCATTGTTTGAGCAGCAGTCGGCCTAGCAGTGTTCAAAACCCTCATTGTCCTCTTTCTCCAGAAGTACAAAGAATCTGCCTAAAATGTCAATGAATTATATGAGAGAAACAACAAAATGGAAGGTGTTTTATTACAAGTGTTTTAAAATATGAACAGTTGTATATCTCTATGCCCAGGATGTAATCTTTACTAGATTTAGTAATGTATGGACCTGACAACAGTTATACTCACCACAGTAGTAATGAGGGCAACAGTAATGTATGGTATTAAGGTCTACAGTGAGAATTTCCCCTTCATTACACAAGGGAACAGGCTCAATACAGGATTCGCAAACTAAATTAAAAATAAAAAAGGTATTTCAAAGTTTTAAATACTGAAGTTAGTACATGTGAATTCCATCTAGTAGACAGTGCAGCAACTTGAATGATAGTTGGGTAACAGAGCTTTTATGGATTGACAATCAAACACAAATACATAACTAAGTTCATTGTACAGAATGATGCAAATAAAAGATCTGAAAAGCCCAAATATATTTCATGCTCCAGTCAGCCTGACCTGCATGAATTCCCACTGACCTCTCCAAGAATCCCTTAATTTGCTAGAACTATAGATTGTTTTTATAGATACTTAACAACTTCTTAGTTTTCCAAAAAAGCAAAAGAAAGTGGCTTCTTACCACAGAGGTAAGAGAAGCAACAGGGATCTTCCTGTTTTGCTTCAACAATGAATTGGTCTTCTCTGCAATCCAGCTGGGCATTCCCATTGAAGCAAACTGAAGGATCACATTCTATACAACACAAACAGTATTTAAAGAGATACAGAAACAATACTAAAAAGAATAAAGATATTAATCATCTTCTTAGGGGAAAAAACCCACAAAAACCAGAATTGCCCCAATCTGACTGTAAATCAAATGTTGAATATGAAAAAACACTGGAGACTGTAACAAAAAAAAAATTGCCTAGGGCTATTTGCAATGTCCCATTCTGCTAATAATCAAAACAACTTGTAAAGGAAACTTTCTTACAGTGCATATTATAAATGCGGAAAACATCCCAGCAACAATTTTTTTGTGTTTCCCTTACCACATCGGTACTGTGGACAGCAGGACAGAGGGTGGTAGCCAACTATTATTTTTTCATTCGATTTACATTTTGGAACAGTGGTATCGCACAATGACATGTTACATTCTGTGGAATAAAAAAAACCCAATCAATTTTTATACACTGGATCAGGTAGAAGTGCAAGTGCTATAGCTCAAGATATTTGTACCATCTAATATAGAAGTCCACACAAGCTAAGAGCAGCCCAGGTCATCTTCAAGTGCACTCCATACCATCATGTAGAATTCCAAACTCAATCCAGGACTGGTATATTGCTCTACATATGACTCTGTGCAGGCACATTTAGACCCCTCTGAATGTATTACTTTCTCAGCTTCCTACACGTCAAGTCAGTTAAAATGTCCCAGAGAAAATATTCCCTGAACAAATTGATAATGCAGTGTTGGTTAAAGGTAACTAATGAACAAAAGTACTATCTCAGCTGGATTATTTGTTCTTGTTTTCCTTAATTTGTTATGAAGAAATATGTGTATTTTGTTTAACATTTTAGGAACATTAAACATACTCCTTTTTCTAACAACCATGGCTGGATGGTTGAATGATTACTAGCATTCAGTGATCACCTCACAGAGTATTGCTTCTGGGTAACAGCAGTCAATCACAGGATATTGCTTGTGACACAAAAGCACTCATATGAAAAGCAAACAGGTTCTGAATAACCAAGGTACTTCTATCATCAAGTTTTTTATCAATTTCTTATGAAGTTTAACCCAAGTGCTTTAAAATGCCTTTTTAACAGACGTTTTGCTTCACTACTAGACTTTGAAGAGATTAATACTGTTTCAGTGAGTTCTTACAAAGAAAATAAACCTGCTTTGTCGCCCCAACTAGCCGCAAGTACCTAAAAATCACTTCTGAAAAAAGTTACCTTAAATCCCTTCTAAAGAGTGTCATCTACCAGAGAATGTCAAGCACTGAAAAATAATTGTGGTACATACTGCAGACTTTCTTTGGACAGCAAGCTCTCTCTTCAATGATGTGGATAATGACTTCACCTTCTCTTTCACAAATGGGTGGTGGATCCTCAATGCATTCAGGTTCTACAGCAACAACACTTCCATTTTCTAAACATTTATACATGCAACAGCCTCTCATGGAGTCATTCCAGATTTCCCCACCAGAGTGTGGTCGACCTTTGTTATCTGTACATGCTGAGAGGAAAAAAATGTTGCATCCCTTCAACAAGTAGAGAGCACAGATTTCCTATGAATTGCATAAAACTATTGAAAAAATTAAAGAGTGCTTTGGAAAAAAAAAAATGATTCTGACCTTAATCCCAAATGAACAAATGCTTCCCTGTGGATGAAAATAAATACTGACTGCAAGGGAAAGAACCTGCCCGTGCTATTCCTTCTTGACTACTCCAGGAAAGAAAGCCTGGGAGCACCAGAACAACCATAATTTTTTTCCCAACAAAAGTATATCAGGTCTGGGTCTTGAATCCAGGTGAACTGAAACAAACATCTGTAGACTGAGATAAAGCTAGGTGTTGTTGAAGGGATCTGTACAAGGTTCACACTTACTGAGGACTGACACAGAACTTAAACATCTCTTTCACTGAGCTGCAATTATTATTAGCTTATTGGCAAGATCACTCTGCACTTACTACATTTTTCTTCTGGTATGCAGAGGTCAGAGTCTGTTCTATGCAGAATAGTGCCATTTTTACACACACAGTCTTCCCTTAAGTAGGAACAGGGAGAATCTTCATAGAACCATTTATTCAAGCATGTTTTGGCTTCACAGGGCTGTACACAAGGCTGGTATTCCTTGCCTTCAGGACAACTCAGTGCTGCAAGTAATAAAAATAGGAAAATTATGCTACTGTTATTCTTCCAGCATTTCACTGACCTAGTGGGAGGAACAAGTCATTTTATCACAAAAAGTATACCTTTATATTTTAAATACTTTAGGTAACCAAGGCATTCATTCAGGATTAATACAAAGATTAATGACAATTTAACTAAAACAAGAACTTGTTCCCAAGTTACTAATGCTGTGATAGAATGAGATGGAGCTTCCAATAAAATTAGAAATAAATGTATTTTTAACTCATCCCCTGACCACTGCAGCAGTGTGAGGTCATACTGGGGTACAGAAATGGCTTTCTGCTTACAGCAGTAGTCAGGTGTCCTCCATTTAATGCAGATGTTGTGCTTGTTGCATAAAGCTACATAAGCTGAAAGTGCATCACACTCATAATTCCAAAAATAAGTACTGTTTATCCACATCTTCTCACAAAACTCCTGTGGCGACACCTAGGGGGATATTATAATTGAGAATTAGTCAGTAAAAGTGTTCTGTAATTAAAATAGGTCATTAATTACAAGAAATTGTATAGTTTCAAAGGAAAAATATCCCAAGCACTGTCTAAAGTAAAAAAACCCATTTTTTTCAGAGCATTCATTCTGCACAACTTAAACTGCCACAAAGTTTTATGCTCATTAGTACTCACAGAGCACAATCCTAATGAGACTGTCACACTACTTACAAGAACTTTTGCAGTACAGCCCTGTCAGCTGAAAGTCAGTTTTCTCAGACAAACATTGCTGCTATAGCTTTCCATACTCCTGATGTATACTAATTACAACTGAGCATTCTGTTTCTCTTTCTATCAGACCTAACAGCTCTGCAAGAATTCTGACTACTCATATTCGTAGAATCATAGAGTATTTTGGGTTAGAAGGGACCTTAAAGTTCATCTAGGTCCAACCCCTCTGCCCTGAACAGGGACAGCTCCTGCTAGAACAGGTTGCTCTAAGCCCTGGCCTTGAGCATTTCCAGGAATGAAGGGGGCATCTATTTCTGGGCAACCTGTTTCAGTGTCTCACCACTCCCGCAGTAAAGAATTTCTTCCTAGTATCTAATCCGAGTCCTTTATTCTCCTTTATTTTAGAAGTATACATATTAAAACAGTTATATAAAATGATTGAATACAGATTAAAACAACTATGAAAAGCATCCTGCTATCTACTGCTACTTCTGCCCTCCTGGTTCCTAAGTGCTTACTGCTGCTCCCTCCCATTAAGTTCCTGTGGCAAATAACTATTAATACAAAAAAGAAAATTAAAAAGAGGAAAAAACCCACACAAATATTTCTTTAAACCCTTCCTTCCTTTCAGAGTTCCCTGCATTTTTTTCTCCTTGAGGACAGTGTGGAGAAATCTCATGAGTTTGAAGAAGGGGTTCAGACTCCTGCAATACCTTTAAACTATTTGTCCATAGTGAAAACAAAAGAGTACCACAGTGCATACCAAGGGTGGAAAGGCAGCAGAGCAAGAAGAGAATCAGAAATCTGGACACATCTGTCTCTGAGAAAGAAAGGAGCTATTGAGTAATTACTCCTTTTTATTTTGAATTACATGAGCAAAGTAGGTCTCCTGCCTCAAAGAACCGGGTCTTCCTCATTTCCCCTTCAGGGAAGCAGCTACGTTGCAATACCTACCTTTAGTGAAAGTCCATACTCTACACCTACATTCCCACTAGCAAGTACAGTGTCCAGAAACAAATTGCAATGGTTACTAATTCTATGATTTCTGTAAGTAATGCTATTTAACTGCAAATTTCTTTAGTCCGGTAAGTCTCAGACTGCATGAGTAGCTGTTATGTGCAGCAGAAGCATGAGGCTTTCTGTTCTAGTGCTCATATAAAGCATTTAATTAAAAACAACTCATTTGGAACACCTTTGTGGTTGAGAGGAGGATCTGATTTCTCTCTTTTTAACTTTGCTTATTTGATAATTCAAGAAACATCAGAACAGTGAGAAGAAGTATTAAAGTCAATGTGAGGGAAGTATTAAAACCATCCATCCAATTATCAGCTCATGAAAATATGCAAAACATTACAAATGTGCATCTCTCTCTCACTCTTTTCTTAACTTGCAACTGGAAATTCCCCATTGTTCATACTCACTTTCTTGTGACAAGGGATGAAAATGCTTCTGCTTAACAGTTCCATACAGTATGTGCAGTTATCTTCAGTACAGTTTCTTACTGGTCTCCTGGTTGTAACATCGAGTGATTTCTCAATTTCCCAACTCTTAATGAATGCTTCAATTTCCTCCATATTTGTAATGATGGTCTTGTTTTGCATTTTCAAGTCATCGGTAGGATCTCCATTACACACCCCTGGAGAAAAAGCATCACATTCAAACCACAAACTTGCCACATTTTTTCCTTTGGGAATGGAAAACACACCTGATAAGATTAATCTCAGCCTCAATAAGACTTAGTAATCTGAATTTATAAATGAACGCAGCTGTATGTCCACCGTATCTCCAACTTTCTACTTGTGATTTTAGTTGTCAGCTCAATGGCCTAGCGAAACAAGCAGACCATACAGCAAAACAATGATTATTTTCCCTAAAGGGAATTAACTTTTGAGAAATATCTGCTACCAAAATGTGTTGTCGAGTGTAGAAATTCCCTGACATTCTGATCTCATTCTACAGAATAACAATCAGCTCCATAGGAACAAAATTAGAGGCCTTTCAAATTAATTGCATGTCATTGAATTATTTGACACTTTATTGAAACTCAACTGAACATTCCAAATGCAAAAAAGTATGAAAAGAATCTTATAATGAACAGAATGCTTTCTCAAGAGGGAGTATTTTTCTCTCTCCATTTTTTCATACATTGTTATTCTAGTCTGAGGCACCTCAGCAGTTTTGGTTCTTGGATTCAACCTTAAAGAGCTCTGAATGTGGATTCTCAGGGGATTTGGACCCTTCTCAAAGTACACCTTTGATCAGTATTGGCATAGTAAGAAACTGCTACTGCTAACTGTTTTTCTCCTGCAGTCACTGAAATAAAATGTCATTACCTGAACTTCTTCAGCAGACACTTCTCCATTGAAAATTTCCCCCCTTAATTTACTTCAACAATATTCTTTACAGCAGGCAGAGATGAGTATATTTTAGAAGTTAATTGTATAGAATATACTGAGCATTACTTGCTCTTTAAACTACTTAATTAGCAAGCAGTTATTCGAGACAGAATTATTAATTTATTATTATGAATTCATATAATTTCACAAGACCACCTCAAATAGGATTGTCAGTGTAGTTAATGGCAGTCACAAGAAGAGACGTAGGAACAGCAGGTCACAGATACAAAAGGGAGCTGTAAATTTTGAATGGGAAATTATTAAATAAGGAAAACTTTGCCTCACCGCAAATTCCTTCTGTCTTCATCGATGTGTTAGAGTGTAATCCATATTGAATGTCTATGATGCCTGTAACATGAGCCCACTTGATGCTGATACCAGCTGGGGTATTAACAACATACATTGCACCTGTGTCCTGAATATTCAGGCCTCCTTTTGAGTATGGTAATGATTGAATTGCAGAATCCACTATTACCTAAAATAAACCAAATAGATTTTAGGGATAAAAACAGATTTCAAAGATGTATTTGCAATTTATAGCTTTCTACAGCATCTGACACATCTGGTAACAATCACACTGCTTAAATCACAAAACATCTTATCAGTGCCATTCCCTATAACAGCAAATCAGGTAGACACGAGAAAAAATGATACAAAAATCTTTTCTAATTAAGGAATGTATGAAGCTCACTTGCTGCATATTGTATGGTAAAACAAACAAAGAAAAAGAAAACCTCATCCCAATAATTCAAAGTTATCTGTTCTGATCTCTTATTGTCTAGCAGAAAAATTACCTTAAGAATTTATCACATCTTGGAATATTTCTGTTCCATTCAAGGTTTTTTGGAAATATCATCTCAAGCAAGAGAAGCTTTTGCAGCTTCTTTAAAATCTCAAAATAACTTTGAAGTGTCAGCTTGGATAAATGGCATAAGTTGAGCAGAGGATCGTAAGTACTTGGTTTTGGTTGTAGCATGCCAACAATTATTGGGGAACCACAAAAATAATTCTCATCCTACAATACATCAATTATAAATCTTATCTATTGCATTCAACAACAGTATGGCTCTCCAACTATCTTTTATTTGTACACATGATATACACTGGTGATAGATACTTACTTTTCTAGCTAAACGATTGATAATTATTTTTTGTGTATGTGTTGTTACATTTAATTTCTTAAAACAGAGCCCTGAGGAGCTTGCAGGGGGTACCTTGAAAGAAAAGGGACAAACAAATTTAGTTAGCACTGTTTTTCTAATTCTGTCCCAGTACTATAGGGAATTTTTCAGTATGCATAATGTTAATATATTTTATAATTAGTAAAAGAAGAAGGTACTCACTAGTTTTCTTATTGAATTTGCACTCTGGAAAACATTAAAAAACTATTAGATGATAGTCAGTAGCACACTTATCAGAAAAAATAAGTTGACTGTGTTTTAGTTTCTCCAATTTAGCTTCATAATTAAACCTATTTAATATATTCTCTATAAATAATAAAAATTACTCCTTTCTATGAACTAGTTTCTCCTTGGTAAAGTTTAAAATCAAAATAGCTTGTGTGGGAAATAATATAGAAAACATAAGACAGTGGCCTGAACAAATTGAATTAAAAATGCATAGAAATACGACATGCCTTAACTTTGATGTAACTTCTATTTTAGCAAAACATACCTCCACACAAGGTTGTATCTCTATACCATTCTTCAGCTGGCTTTTAATTAATGAGCTTTAACATGGTGACAGATCATTACTAGCATCATGAGATTTAACATATGCTGCAAAGCCCTTTCAAAAATATTTAAGAACTACAGCTACAGACTTCTGAAGCTCATCTGCCCATGTGAGTTGCATTGACACCTATCATTCACACTAATCCCAAAATCATTAGCATCTTCCTAAAATAACTACAAAATATTTTTTGTGTCTATTCAAAAACATTAGTAGTTTGACCACATTATAAAGTATTTATTTAGGGCTTCATGAAGATTTGTAGTTGGAGAACCTGAGATTATATCACCCCTGATAATCTGAAGGAACCCACAGTTGAAGTTCCTGATAACATAACAGCTACTAATTAAACTGAGATAAAATTTAGTTATCTAGACATCATGTTGAAGCATGCTTCTCTAAAAATTAAGTAACTTGCCATTTTTCAAAGGGTATGGATTTATCTGAAAATTTAAAGTGATATATTTGGGCAGAATTTCATACGTATGACACAAAAAACTATTACAGTTATCGTGCAAATGCCTTACCTGATTAGCAGGACATTTTTCAATATGGGCAACAATAATTTCTCCTGGTAACTTGGCTAAAATGTAGGAAGCCATATTGCAGAGGGCTATGTTGTTTCCATCAAAGGTAATAACACTCAGTTCAGACAACACCGAACATTGACCTAAAAAATAACCATCATTTTATGAGATTAACACAAAACCAAATAGAAAGCATTTTGAAAAAAACTTTCAGTTTTAATAATACTTGCTTTCATTTAACTTATTCATATTGATGACCTTGTATTGCAGAGAGCATATTGAACCATAAGTAGAAACAAGTATATTATGTTACTGAGTGGAAAAAATTTAACGTGCTGATAATTGTCCAGGGTAAAGGAGAAAGTTTAATTTGATGAAAATTTTTGCTTAAGGTAATGCATTTTGTGGGCAAGGTCAATGAATCTGTACATTGTCTAATGAAATTTATGCATTAAAATATCCACATTTTTCAGATCCGTGTAACAAAAGGCTGATTTATTCTATCCTGAGACAAATATTTAGAAGTGTTCCCTTGAACATTAATTTAGAAATTCAATATATTTCATTCCGTTTTGCTGATAACCGGCTCTTTTAAATTCATTTCAGTACTCAGCCTTATATTCATGCTATAATAAACCTTTAATTTATTACTTGAAATTACAGATCAAGGCTCTTATGTTGTATTTAAAAAGAAAATAGGGACTTACAGGGACATTCCCATTCTGGGCAACAACTATCAGTGTTAACTTGAACTGGCATTCCTCGAAAACCACAGTCTGGCTTCTGCACATCTTTAGGGCAGTTCCTTGAAAGGTTGTATAACATCCAACTCGTATTAACACATACATACTGGCTACATTTGTCGATGGGTTCAAGGTATCTTGGCTATCATATAAGGAAAAAACAACCAGAATCAACTTTACATTCATTGTCCTTATGAAGTCCAAGTGCTCACTTGTTAATCACTCTGCTCTGAGACAGAATCAGAGTATCTATATGATAAGTTATTTTGGAATGAATTGATTTCATGTGGTTGTAGCAGTTGACAATGATGCACATCCATTCACCTACACCCTTTCTGCTCCATCTGGCATTGGTGGAATACTCTATGGAAAGCATTAAGCATTGAGGCTACGTTTTATATTCAGTAATAAACTGAAGCAATTTAAGAGTGTAATCTTACATTCCTATCATTTTAAGCCTATGACAAAGAAACAAAGGGAAAAAAGAAAGCAAGGGTAGGATTATGCAGAAATAAAAAAATATAGCATGGATTATGGCTTTTTCTGCCCCACAGAAATATATTTAGCTGTCTAGAATCAGCACATAGCTTTAAAAGTAATTTTATTCCAGAGCAATAAGAGCAGCAATACAACAATCCTCTAAGAATATTTGAATATTTTAAATTACACTAATAAAAACTGAAATGAGAGTTACTTATAATCTCTCATTTACTTAAATAGCATAACAGAATGAAAAACAACTTCTATTTTAATCCATAGGGACAAGTAAAACTGATCATACCACACATTTAGAAGATGTAGACATCAGTGTATGCATCATTGTACCAAAGGGAGCCTTATCTGCTGTAGCTATCATTGTTTCTTCACTTGCCAGAGAAGCTTGTGTTTCCACAGGCTCTGAAGTGGAAGGCAGAGCCATTTCACCACTGATCTGTAGTTCTGTGGGCTTTGTTAAACTGGAATAAGGTTTAGTTGTTTTCTGTGTTGGGATTTTGGCCCAATCTTCTACAACCAGGATTCCAGAAAGTGAGAAGTTTGTTGCTAAAGTTGTATTTCTTGAAAAAGGTGAACTCTGAACTGCAGATACTGTCAAATAAGGTAGGAAAGATTTCTCGGTTGTGGTTGACTTTGTCTTGGTAACATTTCTTTGCTCATCTGAATTATGTCCACTTTCTAAAATATCCACAGTTCTTTCAAATGAGGAAGCTTCTGAAGCTGTAAATGAGGTGCTCTTTATCTGTGATAATGAACTTGCAGTACCAATTGTTTTAATGATCATAATTTTTGGAGTTTCTTTAGCAATCTGCAAAGCCTGAGTTGATGCAGATGTAAATAAAGATTTGTGTGGCACATGAATGGGTGTTTCTATGGTGGTAGGAAATGAAGATGAAGCCATGAAAAATTCAAAATCAGCAACAAAAGAGTCAGTGGTTTTTGTAGTAATCCAAGAGGCTACAGTAGTGCCTGAAGGTGCTTTTAAGGAGGTAGCTTTCATTGTTGTTTTCATAGTCATTGGTGTAGTGGATTCAGTGATGATTCCAGCTGATACGGTTCTGTCTTCTTCTGAACTTACTGGAGAACTCTGTTTTCCTAGAGAAACAGTAGAGATATGAGTAGTCCTAGGAGGAGGTGAAAGATATAGAAACCCCATTAGACTGGTTTTCTAAAGTGATTTCAGAAGTTGTAGGCATTAGTGAAGAAGGCATCATAATGTATGCTTTTAGAGATGGTGAAAGGCTCATACTGCAAGTGAATGTAGAAAGAAGGTTGACTTTTTGGGTGTTTGTGTTGCAATTAAATTTGTGTTAATGACAATGTCCTACTGACTATGGGAATCAATGAAGATGTAATATAAAATGGTGTTGGTAACAAGGCTGTAAATAAAGATGATTTTTTTTTTAAGAGAAGGATCTTCAGGAATAAAGCACCTGAACTTTGTGCCACATTGTCAGATTTCAATTCTGTATTTGAAAGCTTTGGATACTCTGTATTTTCTGAAGTGGTTAGCATTTCTGTAGCATTTAGAGGTAATACCAATATTCTAGGGGTGAAAACTAGATCTAATGGATTTCTTTGGCTTTTTAGAAAGGGACGACACTTAAATCAGTGTGTGTTATGTATTTACTTTCTCTTGAGGCTTTACTTGCTATAGTCATCTCAGATATTGTTGGATTGAGTAGAAGAGTAGAAGCAGTATCTTTATAAAGACTTTTGGAGGCAACAGTGACATCTGCCATAGCTTTGGGTTTCAGGGAGGTAATCAGAGAATGCACTGTCACTGTGCATGGTACAGAAGGACTCGAAGAAGTGTTTTTAGTGATGTGAGAAGCAACTTCAGGTGAAAATAGAGTTGTCATGGGCAGAACAGCAGAAATAATGTCTTTTTTTGATGGAGATGTTTGCTTGGGAACAGTCACTAAAGATAAAAATGGCTTTGGAGAAAAACTAACTAAATAACTTGATTTAAAGATATCAGAGATGTTTTAGATAAGAGGATTTTCTGTTGCAAAATACAAGTCTGTGTTTAATTGAAGAAAACATTTCTCAAAGATAGCAAGACTAGTAGTCATAGGGATTTGAGGAGCAGTTGAAGTCAGAGTCAAAATGAGTATTGAGTGCACCAGAGTTTGACCAATGCCAGACCTAGGTGTAACAAAGCAGATATAGGAGAAGCTGATGAGTTTAGTGACGATCGTGTGCCTAGAAGAAACACAGGTATTGTGTTTCTCTGCCAGCCAGCAAAGCAGACAAAGAGACTTCGCAGGATATTGCTGCTCAAGTAGAATGACTTACTGAAGGATTTCTACTCTTCCCCCATCCCTGCAGAAGTGACAAAAGGTGGCTTAAAAGTTAAAGTTGTTAATGCTGAGGTAGGGTGAACAGTTCCTAGGTGACTGATTGATGTTTCAAGTGGAAATGAAACTACAAAAAGGAAGTGGGTGCTAATAACATAGAATGTGTTGGAATAGGACTTGCACTGAGCAGGATTATGTTCCTGTTTTAATGGGTGAAGGTATAGATGCAGTAGAACTAACAGTATGTGATGTGACTGCTGAGGTCTGAAGAGCAGATGGAAAACCTGTTGAATAGATGAGTTTGGAAAAGACATTAGGGCTGCCTCTGCTGTGAAGTACATCACAAGGCTTCACTGTACTTGATAAAAAGAATGTTGAATGGGTAACTGCTTCCAATGAGTAAAAGTCTGTAATGGACCATGCTGACATATTTGTTCCCCTTAAAGTTGTTTTTGCCTTCATGGTTATTTTTGTATATATTGACTCAGTCCCTGAAGTAACAAATGAAGGAGGTGTCTGAGGAAATGTTGCTATGGTAGCACTTGTGTGAGAGATCAACAGGGAAGGTTTTGTACCAGTTGCTGATTCTGTAGGAGGTACAGGTACACCTAAAAGGAAAAAACGCAATTTTCACTGTCTTTTATGGATTACAGGTAAAGCAAAATAGAAACATCTATCTCTACTCATTTAATCCCATTTAAATATTAAAAACCAGAGGATCACTGTGCTGAGAAGATGGTTCCAGATTGCCTGATGACTTTGTAAAACTAATTTTTCTAATTTTCTCTGTAAATGGTTTGGCTAATTATTTATTATCAGTGAAAACCTTGATTGTGCAGGGAAGTTTTGAAGCAACAAGGGAATACCGCAGAAAATTCAATAAATCCAAAATAGAAAAATATTTAGAATAAATACATTATAGAATATGTTATTTTCTTTTATATCTTTGGAAGGTAGCATACCATATGACATAACACTGAATTAGTAAATATGAAGCAGTGTATTAAATTCAAAATTTGTAAAATAACACAGGGACTCCATTAAAATTTAATTTTAATGTTAAAATAATACTGTATTCTCAAAATAAATTATGTGATAACTTCATATATCACAAGTTAGGAAATGAATGCAATGAATTTTTCAGGGGTGGCACAGCAACTGAAAAGTCTGAAGTTTTTGCTACAGAAGAATTTATTCTATTTAGTAGCCGTGTCTTACATACATGTATATACTAGCAGCATATGATCAAATATAATTATTAAGGTTATATCTAACACAGAATTAGAGAAATTAAAGAATGCAATATACGTCTGATTAATACATTTCCTAGGGTATCTAGAGGGATTTATGAGATTAGATCAACATAATAAAATATACTCACAGTCCTCTGGATGAACACATCTAAGTGTGACTTCATCAAGGATCATGTTTTTGGGACAGTGTGGCAGGCATCCTTCAACCCTTTAAAACATTGTACAGTTAAATTTTAAGATGCAGTAGGATATAAATTAAATTATTTCTCTTTGTCAGAAGTAGACATTTGAATGTCCAGTGTAATGGTGTCCTGGTTTGAGATAAAATGGGGTAAATTTTCTGGTTTGTAACTTCACTTTTCAGCTAGGCCTCTCTGTCTGACTAAACTCTGAAATTAACTGCACATTGTTCAGACACTGTTTGCTCCCAGACTGATAAGACCAGGGAATGGTATGCAAGAAGCTCTTATTTTCAAATGGTATATCCAGATATGTTCATCTGAGACTTTAAAATATCTAAATGGATTCTACAGAAAGTCTCATTCTTGAGGACTTTCACAGTAGAAAAGTACAGACAAATCCCTTTACCTTTTCATTTTGATTATTAAATGATACAAACTAAGAGTAGCAACAGATAAAATTAGCAACATTTGTAATTCTAATCATAAATTGCATATGCTTAGGGAGACAGACTGAAATTCTGTTTCTTTTCCACCAGATTTTATGCCTTCAATTTTAATGCATTTTTCCTTTCAGTTTGTTTAAAAAAAATGTGGTCCACAGATACCAGGGGAAAATTGGAAACAGAAAACAACAATATAACATCAGAAGAATAAAATCTTTCAAATCATGTCAGTGAGCATCACTTAGTGTAAAGTTCTTTCCTCTTACAGGAGAGAGCGTGGTCCACCCTTACTATTCCTCTAGTTTTTGATCTCCGTCAAACACCACAGAGATGTAGTAATTTACAACATCATGGGATGCTGGTTTAGTATGTAAATATAAAACCATAGAAGGAGCAACCTTACTTTAATTTAATATATTTCTACATATTTAATAGATTCCTACCTAACCACTCACAGAAGTTAAATACAAGCCCCCTTATTCTTGTACTGTGAAATCACATGTAAACAGGAACATACACTGCAGGAAGTGAGAGGCTTGTTTCAAATGTTTTCACATGATTTGTGAGAGCGATGCTGACATCTGGATAAGTGAAAATGAATGGATAGTGCAGCTGCAGTAATTTTCAGGAAGTATATGGTATGCATAATAAAAAATATAGAGAGAGAGCTTAATTTGACTTACGGGGGAAGAAATTTACATGCTATTCCTTCTCGATCACTGCATGTTTTAACACAAGGGTTAGCACAAGATTCATATCGCCATTCACACATTCTTCGGTAAGGCACAGATGCATAAAGCTCTGAAAACAAAGGGAAAAGTTATTATTTCTAGATTGTGTAGTCAATAAACTATAAATGTGTTGTATTTTCTATAATGTAAGTAGGGATTTTCAGAAAAACAAAAAGATGAAAACCAGAGAAATCCTTGAGAATTTACAGATAAGTACAACTTTTTTCAGTATATTAAATTCAATCAAGTTGAATGACACTGGAGCTTCAAAGATAGAAACAGCTACTTAGTTGTACAATCTCTTCTGTTTAAAAGCCTCAGAAATAAATTAACCATTGTGAAAGTAAAGCTTAGACTATTCATTTGAAAGAATAGGTATCTCTAGCTCATTAATAAGACATTAACACAAATCTTTCTTTTGGCATGCCACTTTAATTCTGAAAGAGTAAAATTATGAAAATATAGTCTGCAAATAATCATTGCATTTGCAAAAATTAGAAAATAGTAACTTCTGATGGTGTTACTAGTGCTGATAAAAGTGCCCTAAAGGTAAGCAGAGGAAACCATACTTATACCTAGGGATTATGCAAAATTTACCTTCAATACTAAAGCTACTCAAACGTTTGAATTGTTCTGATTCATCATACTTTGACATTTTAACACCAGATGAATTGAGAATGATGAAAAAGCCTTTTTTACTGTGCAGTTCAAAGGCACTGAGCCCTGGGCTCCAGAGGCCATGGTGGTGGATGAAGGTGGCTCTTCTCCGAAATGAGTCACTTGCTTTCCATTGTTCCAACCCAAATGTTTCATTGTCATATACATATAGAAAGTAGTTTGGTCTTTCAGCAGATTCAAGGGAAACAAGAGAGAGTGCTTCCACAAAAGAAAAATAAAAATTGTTAGATTTTTACAGAAAACTACTTAAAATTGAGACTAAAAGGTCTAGATTGCCTGCTAAGTGTGTCCTTTTAAATAATAGATTTTCACAAAAGAATGTTACATTCTTATGTTACTCAAAAATAAGTTAGTAATGCTGGGTCTAAAGGAGACATCTCATATCCACATCATTCAGAGAAAATAGGGAGACAATCAATTAGATCAAAACTACATTCAGCCTACTGCTACCAACCTTTGAAATAATTTATAAGCAGTCCCAGATTCATACTTGCTCAAATGGTTAGTTTTTCCCCAAATTCAGACAAAAGTTTGACAGTTCAGCTGTATCTATATTTTATTCATGAATAGTATCACACAAATATTGCAAGACTATGCTTCACTTCACCTTTACTTGGGGCTGGGCTTTTTTTATATACAGTCATATCCAGTAGAAAAAACTGACTCGACCTCTGTTTTCTCTACCTATGTCAAACATCAAAAGTGAAGAAAATTCTTTGGAAAATTAAGAACTTAAAAGAATACTGAATTAAACTATGGTCTTCAATTTGAATAAAGTACTGAAGTGTCTTTAAATTAGATGAACACTATCTCATTCCTCACAGATATGAAAACTGTCCATGTGTTGCCCACATATAACAAACGTTTTACTTCCACTTTACAACATTGGTTGGGAAATTGCCAAGATCAAATTATCCTTTCTGTACTTTCTCATTTCAAAATCACATCTAAAACCCTGATTTATTCACTGCAAAATTCTTAAATGTTTCTTAGTATAGTTCGTGAATACAGCTGTGGAGACAGCTCATTTTTGAGATACTTTTTTTCAACAGACTAAAATCTATGACAAAGCCAATACATGTGTAGAAAGGAAATATATACACATATTTTATTAAACATATATAATATCATAGACATTATAGAATAAATTATATTAAACATTAGTTTTTGATTGTATAGTTTGCATCAGTCTCTGATATGTGAAAAAATAGAGCTTAGGAAAAGCTGTTCACCTAACCAGCTCCCTTGAATGTTGCATGGAAATGCTGTGTACTAACAATGCAAGAGGTGAACTAGAAGTTCTAAGCTGCATAGACAAGAACATCCTGTGCTCACCATCAGTGTTGCTACTTGTACATACATGTGCAAAATTCTCCAGAAAAAGAATCCGGAGTTTCCTTTTACAAAGAATCTGTTCAACAAGGAGAATCTATTCACTTGAATTTTGTAATATTTCTAAATCTATATTTGAAAAGTCAGCTTTGCAGCTGACACCAATGTTTTACAGTATTTTTAATTTTAAAAATAATAAAATAAAAAATCATTATTTCTCCTCAGTTGTTTGTTTTCTTAATTGGCTAGTTCATCCTAAAAATATCTAGACTATTTTAGATTTAGAAGATGTGGCAAAAATAATTCATATAGTTTAAACATATGTATTGCCATTAGCAAAATTGTTGAGAACACTTACATAAATCTTTATCTTTGAAAAGGCCTGGAGTTATCATGAAACTGAAAAATACATTTCCATGTGCTCCACTTCTAGGCAGGGCAAATATCCTTCTACTAGATACATTAGCTCCTATAATTGTGTCATTCTCTCCATAACTTGCCAAAACATAGGGTCCTTCACCAAGACCTAATGGAAGAAAAATCAAATAGAAAAGAAAATATAAATATTCTCCTGAAGCCTTGATGGATTTAATATATTGCCCTAAATATTTCTCTATGTCTGGAATACAATAAATTTGGATACCTCAGTAACTCAATGCATTGTATTCTGTTGGAGTCTGTTTTATTCATGTCTGTTTAATATATGCCCTTATTCTTTACTTGCTGCCCAGAATGAAAGATACAAAGTGAGCACAAAAACTGGCTCACTCTGGATACCTTCACTAGTGGCTGGCTCTCCTCGCAAAATGACCTGTACAAGAGAGCATTCTGGGCTACCAAATATTATTCTCCAAACAGACCAAGAAGCTGCTCACAGGTCTATATGGTAATTTCCCTTACAAAAGTAAAATTTTTCAAATTATAAGGCAATAATTCAACTTTTGGCTGGAATGGTGCTTATAGGAGTCATCTAGTTCATCATCCTCTCTCACCTACCACTTGCTTCTTCCCTGCTACTGTGCCATTTACTGTGCCATCCTAAGTGGCTAAAGTGATTCAGCTGAAAAATAACCAGCTCATTTTTCTAGTTTGGTTCATCACATCATCATTTGAAAGTTCATGCCAATATCACAGCTTCAACTGTAATCACTGTAAAGTCAGTGTTGTTCTAACCATGCCCTGCAGCAAACACTTGGAGCTATTACTGCTGGACTGGAAAAGCTAGAGAGAGACACCCAGATAGGACAGCATCTGTCTTTGTTGCGATATCCCACTGAAAAGAGCCAGGAACAACATACCTCTAAAACCTTGTGAGTAATCACCATAATGTGTAAGTTTTGTGGAAACTTTTAATCCTAAGTGAACATGTTGCCCAGCCTAAAACAACTCCTTTCAAATACGACTCTTCCAAGAGGGAAGGAATTTTCTTTCTGATGAGATTTGGCTTAGCTAGAAGTTAAACATAATTTCTGAAGAGAACTGCATGAAAATAACTACTTTTAAAAATGGAAATATACTGGAATCCATAGGCAAATAAAGCCTGTGAACTTGAGATTAAACTATCACTTTCAAAGCAGTGACAAGACAATTTACCTTTAGAAGATACATTGAATGTGAAACACTGGATGCTTATTCCTATGTATTAACAGGTATTTTGCCTATGACTTGAGCAAAAGCAGGAATGAGCTGTAATTGGTAGTTTCCATAAAGATTCAGCTGTTTGACATCATGTAGAAGAAAAAAGAATGAGAGGAGGAGCTATCCTAGCCCTAAAAGGTATTTTGCTGCCACTTGGTGGTGGAAGTAATGCCATCCTCGACTTCAACCCTGGCAGATAGCAAAACACAAAGAGCCAATTTGATTCTAAAGGGAGATGGAGCTGGGGGGTGGGGTGGGTGAATAATCAGAAAATACCAGTGGATCAAGGTAAAGACCATTTACTAAGAAAACCATTTGCTGTAAGATCATTCAACATTCCTGGGCTACTGACCTTCACCCACTAAAAACAGAAGTAATATTAAAACCATACACACCAAGTTGAAGAATACCATGTAATTCAATCGAGTTTTTAATTGAACCAGAGCAGTCTCTTATATAAGAGCAGTCTCTTATGTAAGAAGGAAAAACAGAACAAAGCAAGACACTTCAGAATGAAAACCTAAAAGATATCTTCATATTGTGAAAAATCTTCAGAAAATTAATAAAGCTTTTGAGTTTTTTTCCAAAATTCATTCCAAATTAATTATTGTCCTGATTAATCTTAACTATAATCAGTGACACATTATATTTGCACTATTCCTTTTCAGAGAAAAGGACTTGAGTTTCCCTGTGATAAAGCAGTTAGTTCAGAGAGTGAAAATTTAAGTCGTAATAACCATGTATAACCTTGTAAGATGCACACTAACCTGTTGGTAATCTAGGGTTTTCGGTGTTTATACAGGATATATCTCACATAAGCATGAGAAAACCAGTATTTTTAGATATCTGTAGCAGAACAGGAAGGAAAATAAAGTAATTATGATGGTATTAAATGAACTCTAGGTTCATACAAATCACCTCTCCTTTCTAAGGGACTTGTAGGTCCAGTGTGCTCAAAGGATTATGACTGTGCAATCCTAACCTAGGGAAGAAGGAAAGTGGAAAAGGGATAGCTCCAAAAAAGCTGCAGCTGGCAAAGATTCTCCTTAACGTGAACTACACAGGGTTTTATTTGCAGTGTGCATTGTACCATGTTTCATCTGAGATGCCAGCTGTGTCATTTTGCTTTACAACTGCTATGTTTGTTTCCATGCCACCACTGTTCCAGTACACAGAATAAAAAGACCCATGGGGGACTTGTTTTTTTAACTTGCTGAGCTCATTGAGCTCACACACCCAAATTAAGAGTACCAAAAAAAAAAACCAACAAAAAACCAGATTTATAAAAGGGAGAAATTACCAAAATATATTTTCACCAAGGGTTTGATAGAAGAACAAAATAAGTGGAAGAAAGAAATGAGTATTTCCTAATAGTGCCATACAGAAAGACGGATGATAGAACTGTAAGCCAAAGATGCTTTCTCTGTTCTAGAGAGGTCAAAGTGGAACTTTTTTTTCTTGCAGCTAAATGTTTTATAAAAACAGATTTGATATTATAACAAAGGAATACAGGTTTTTTTTCCTAGAACTTAGGCAGCTGCTATACTAGAAAACATGAAGAACAAGTGTATTCAGCAAGGTATATAAATAGGGGGATGAATGAAAGGCATTAATATTAAATATTACATACCTTGATTGTAATATTCGCAGTCATAAGCTAAAAGAAAACAAGCACATTATTTGTAAGCAATAATAAGATCACTGCATATCTACACTGTAAAATTAATTTCTATCAGAGCAAGTTTAATTTGATGAAATATATTTCAGTTAGTGACTTTATTGCCTTTGGCCTTTCTCCATTGACATACAGCTGTATGTAGAATAGAACAGAACAGAATAGAGTAGTTTGGGTTGGAAGGGACCTTAAAAAATCATCGAGTTCCAATCCCCCTGCCATAGGCAGGGACACCTCCCACTACATCAGGCTGCTCAGTGCCTTGTCCAGTGTGGTCTTGAACACCTCCAGAGAGGGGGCATCCACAACCTCTCTGGGCAACTCGTTCCAGTGTTTCACCACCCTCACTGTAAAGAATTTCTTTCTCATGTCAAGTCTAAATCTACCCCCTTCCAATTTACATTCCCTTCCAAATTACAAGTAAATAGATGCACCAGAGCAACTGATCTGAAGCAGGAAGTATTTTGCAGATGAGAACTCCTTTTGCTTTCATATATAAATATGGATATCTTCTCACTTCTACTATGTGAAAAGTAGAATGGATTGAACTTTTCGCAGCCCTTTACCTAATGCTGGAAATAGCACAGATCTTGCACACCAGTGCCTTTCCAGCAGTTACTTGAGTAACACAGCAAATTTGGATGTATAAGACTAGCAGCTAGCACAAGTTTGGAAAACTTGGAGCAGCACATTAATTATCCTCCTGATTTTGTCATATTTACATCAGGCAGTGAAAGGCCAAAGATGCAAGGCCATCACCAGTACATACATACCACAGAGGGAAGGAGATCGCCAGTGAATTGCTGCTCCTTGCTGGCAGCATTTGTGGGCATAAGCAGCAATACTGGTACACAGGCACTCACAGTCCCCACCAAGATTACAGTTGCATGTATCTGTGTGACAGTTTTTGACAAAAGATGTGACATCAACCTGAAAAAATGAAAAAAGGAAAAATTGCTGGTGACTTAATGCACGAGCTACAAAAAATATACTTTGAATTATTAGCTTGTACCTACGTTACAGGTAGAGACAATTTTCATTCAGTGAGTATTAACAAGTATGTGCATCCATGTGCTTGCTGTTCACCAGTCTTGTAGAGCATATTTAAGCTGGCAGTTCTGCGTTTTTATAAAGGAGATGCTGCCATCTATAGTCATCCTGTCAGTTTTGCGTGAGCAACAAGAAAGAGGTGCAGCTCTGAATATCAAGTAACTAATGATTAGTAGAAGGGTTTTTTTGTAAGGGAAAGAAAGCTTGAGCATACTAGTGATGTTTTGAGCAAAATATTTCTGCACTTAGGAATATTTTAAGATATATTGCCAACAAAACTTCATTTGATCAGAAATCCACTTCCTCACACTCAAATCCTAACACATGATTTCATGGTTTTACACAATAGTATTTCTCAGCTGGTAATTATCTTTACAATTTTGAGCAAAGTTTCTAAAGCAGTTTTCTTAACACACGTCTTAAGAGATTTAGACTCATTTTAGACTCATGCAGCATTAAAGCAGTGCTTTTCTTTGGTTTACATTCATTTTTAGCTCAGTTGCAGAGTCCTCAAATGGCACACATCAGAAATGCCATCCCAGTAGAAAAGCAGCACTTTATCTAGCATGTAGACAGCTTTTCAGCTTGCACTTGCTAGAAGCTGGAAGGAATATGAAGATTTTCTGTCTTCATCGGAGAGAGATGCCATCTACTTTTGTTCTTATTTTATAAAAACAGATACCACTGGAGAGGAAGGCACAAGCATTAACTCCATTGAAAATGGCACATTGGCTCCAAAGATCAGAACCTAAGCCTCAGCTAGGCAGGACAGCATCTCTACACAGGCCAGCAACATCCCATTGTTGTAAGAGACTGAAAGCCTTGGGTTGAAGTTATGAGGAAGATTTTTTTTCTTGTGAGTGCCAAAGCTTCTCAGTCCCCACTGAGTTCAGCACTCAGCCAGGCAACTGCAATCCATCAGTCACTGCCAACCATTCATGCAAGATTTTGTCTTTCTGATAACAGGGTTTTCCAGCCTCATCTGAACTCTGAGACTGCTTGTCCCCTGGGTAGGAGCCTGCCTCCATGCACAGCAGGAGCCTCTACAACCTGCACAGCAGGAATGACTGTATCCAAGGATGTCCTCAAACCCACATCAACACTTTCTCTTCCTTCCATGCACCCAGTGTCAGTCTGTTTCTTCTTGGGCTTTTATCCTTGGTACCAAGTTCTCCACACACGCAGCCAGTGTCAACTGCAGATATCCATGGTAGGAGGTCACTTAACATTACTTTTGTAAGAACTGTGTTTTCACACATCGAATAGGAGGATTTAAAAGCATCTGAAAAGTATTTTCTTTACAGGATGTTTCATACAGGAGGGATATGTGCATATGAAAATACTTGACTACTAATTAAATTATATGTTTTGAACCTGACGTAGTTTTTAACATAATTATGCTATATTTTTGCATAATGCTTGCAAATTTTAATGACAAAATGGGCAACACATAGAAAAGGAGTGTTTGATAGAAAACATTTTTCTTTATATATTATTATAATACAGCTCCTTGAAAACTTCCAGAAGTTCCTTTCTTTTTTTTATTCCTTTCCTTTTTGAAAATACCCTCATCATTATGTTCTCATGCACATGCTCAAAAAAACTCTTTACATAGTAACTAAAGTCAATATTAGTAAAACTCATGTATTTAGCTCCTGTAACCTTCTCCTCAGGCAAATTCCTAACCATGTTGATATCAAACTTCAGTCCTAAAAGTCAGGAGGTTCAGCTGGGACATTTAATTATCTCATTTGTTATTAATAATCATGAAGAAAATAAGAGACAGAGACAAAATATTACAGTGGTTCTACCTTGCACAGGTGTAAAGAAGCACCTACAATAAATACTTATGGGAGGCTAAAATCAGAAAGAGGAAAAAATGCATAAAGAATATCTTGTGTTGATAAAGAGCACTGAAATGGAATGAAAGATTCTCACACAGGCTACTGTTGTCCCCTGTCTCACCTGGACAGAACTGAAGGACTTCCTTGTAATTCAAGTCCCAGGCTCAACCAGGCATTGAGAAAAAAAGGACATCATACCTCAGTGTTTTGATAAAAAGCAGATGATAAGGTGTCAGCCAATTAAAAATACTGATAGCTCTGAAGCTCATGTCTCACTTTTGTATTTCTGTCTATATTCAGCAGGAGAGTTGACAAAATAAAACCATATGAGTTAAGCTGTAGGGACATTACACAAATATTTATTTTAGAATCCTACAATGTATACAAAAGCCTTAAAAATAAGTTAACTACATAAATCAAAGATATAAATAAAACCTAAAGAGAGCAGAACCTTGATTATCCATTCTGCTAACTCATGGCTCCTAGTTATTACTATTATGTTTAGGCTCCAATCTTGAAAGGAGCAAGGAGCTCTGTACAAACATTGCCCCCACAGAGAAATACTTGCAGGGTTCTACCCTGTATCCTCCATGGCATTCAGACAGAGGGGAATGGGAAAAATAGATTAATTACTGGAACTTTAGTATTTTCCCCCATGAGAGTACATCTTTGACATTTGGATACTTACCACATTGCGACAAGGTGCAAAAACATCACTGTATAAAATTGAGCACTCCTTTTTGGCATAAGGGAACTTACTCTGATGTACCTCACATGGTCTTAGTGTTTCATTTGAGCTCTTGCACTTAAAAAGAAGCAAAACCAACATAAACATTTCATATGGAGGTGTGCTCACCATGGAATCAGGTATACCCTTATACTCAGAAAACTAACTAATGTTAAAATGCTATTTTGTTCATCTTCCCCTTTCCTTGTCTTGTTGTTATAATTGAAAACATTTGCACAAAAAAGAATCTTTCTGTTTTGTTCTGCAGTACTTAAGTGTTCCCACTGTCTGCTCAGCGTATAAAGACAAAATGTTTTCTTTGTGACACATTATAATCATTACCAGAGCAACCAACTGTAACATCACAAACAAATACACGGTCAAATTCCATCCTCAGTGGTTTCACAGTGACTTTAAATGGAGTCTCACTACAGATGGTAAGTTCAAATAAAGAAGCAGCAGTAGGATGACAGTAACTCATAAAAAAATAATAGAGTCAAAGATCATCGTGATAACTGAAAAATGGCTGAGATATAACTCCCTCTCTTAAACTATCTCTTCAAGAAGAAAAACAAGTGAACAGAAACTTGTAACAAAATGATAATCATCTTGGAAAACACAAGCTCACTTCCAAACCATACATTCTTGGTGTGGCAGGGAAGCCCAGGAGGAGGTAATGGTGGATTCACAGGAATAACTGGAGTGTCCCACTGCATCCTAAGCCACAGAGTAGTTGCCCACCTACGCTGCCCTCCCATGCAGATGTTTGGATGCTGCTGGGGGCGGGGATATTCTGCCACTCTAGGAGGGAGAAATTTCGGAGGCATCCCATGTTTCCTGGCACCAATGCACACACCGGTTTTCCAGGAGCAGAGTTGGATTCTAGGCATCCAACTATCTAATGCTCCTCTTTGAAAAAAAGAGATGACCAGAATACGTCTCTAAAAGCCAAAGGTCCTCTCTGAAAAAAAAGATACCTAATGTCTACTGCAAAGGCAGATGGAGTGTGTAGCCTGGCCAAGCACAGGCTGCCTGCAAGGCCAATATTGAACCCTCATCCCGAGTGCTCTGTCAGCCACAGAAATCAGAAGGTTACCTGAGATTTTAGAAAAATTAAAAATATATATGGCCACTAAAATGCAAGTGAATCTTTGGTCTGCATAAACAAAGTTCACAACATCCTAGAAGTTACTGTGCTATGCAAGCACTGCATGCTTTTATATGCAGACACTGAACTGACTAACTGGAAAAGAAAAAACCGTAGACTTCATACAAAGTGTTTCCACATTCCTTTATGTATCAGCTTCTAGATTAGCAATATGATCACCAACACTACACGCTTGATTTGATGGCTCACACAATTTCAACACTTTATGTAGAGTAAAATAGAACCGAAGGGAGATACTGAGAGAGTCTTTACTCCAAAGCAGAACAGGTATAATATTCTTCCATGAGGTGAGAGATTTTGGTTCAATTTCCTGCTGTGAGTCAAGGACAGAAGAAATTAAAACTGGTCTCACAGACATCTTCAGGGAGTGCTTTACAAATACTGACTTTTCAGAAGGTTCACAAGGCTTTAAAACATTGTGTCTCAGCACAAGTTTATAAAATACCTATTCTCCTCTGTTATAAACCACAGTCATCCACTCCCTACATCCTGTTCCATTCTCTTCAGAAACCTAGTTTCTGTACTGGATTGTGCCTGTTGCTGCTCTGTGCCTTTTCTGCTTCACACCTTCTCCACTTCTGCTTTGTCAGTTTTTTCATCTGTTTACAAACTGCAACTAAAAAAAAAATCACCAATCTTTATCTCACTGTTCAGAAAGAAACCTTTTCCAGACCATTTTTACCAGCATTCGTATTCTATTTATTTTCAAGATCCTGATGCCTCCAGCACCAGAGGGGGTGGTTGTTTTTAAAATTTAGTCAGATCCAAAATGTCAGAAGCAATGTACCTAACTTTCTAGAAAACTGAAATCAAGACAGCTATGATAATTACCTTAAACGTGGAAAAAAATATTTTTCCCTAAAGAGATTATTTGGTTTCACTTAAATGGAATATATCCTTGTTATGACATAAGATATTATTAACATTTGACATTTACAGGTATAAAAATTAAGACATCGTCTTAAGCACTGATAATGGACTTGGAAAAAATCTCTCTACATCGTGTGCTTGTAACATGTTCACTTATTAAATAAAATTTTCATCCATTATTTCTAAATTTTTACTGGACATGGGACTTACCTGTCCTAATACCCAGCTGTCTCCAAACACCTGTGCATTTCTCACCTCCATGTTGTTTGATGTAGTCAGATCATTTGAAGTATATTTGTCAAAATTTCCACATAAACCTGACAGTTTACCCTAAAAGAGAAGGAAGATTTTTTTTTACATATGCTGATAGTCAGTACAAAGCTTAGTACTGCATCCAGTCCAAAACCCAAAAGTTCAGGTGAATTGCCTCTTGATTGTAAAGCCATTAGGTGTCTACTAGGACAAAAGCCTATAATTATGTTGTTTTAAAACCAGACTAGATGGTCATTATAACTTTGAGTTAAACTTCAAAAAAATTTATATAATATTCTACTATAGGTTCTCTTCTTTTACTGGAAGGAGGCCCCTCTCAGTATGTGTGGTCAGGGTTAAGACAAAGTAGGAATGCAAGTATCAAATGTGCTGATGAAACTACTCAGCCAGGACTCAAAGGCTGATTTGCAAACACACCAGGGAAGATGGTGGTGTGGGAATGGAACAGAGAGGAGCAACTCTCAAGAGAAGGAGCTTCACATTTTCCCCTGCACCATGTCTGAATCCTGTCACAGTATACTTACTAGGTTTAAATGTCAGGTCTTGTCTAGATACCTTTTTCTATCTTGTTTTCTTAATTTGAACCCGGGATATGAATTCATCTGTTCATCTCTACAGGCACTACTACATCTCAGGGTGCAGTTTCATCATCAGCCTAATCCTTCTGTGCTACAAACCTGTCCTCTACCGTGTTGCTAGATGTGGAAGCTTCTTTTCATTTGGCTCTAGTAATTACGGAAACACAAAGTGAACTAGATAATTGAAAACTTAACCTCTCTTGCCACCCCCAAAGTAACTTCGAGTCAAAACTGAATCATGTTCAATCCTGCAATGTGTGGAGCAACAAAGTAAACATGCATGTGGGAGCTATCCCTTATCTTCAGGAATCTAACTGTTTAATCACATCCTTCATCCATCTCTTCTCACCTGGGAAAGCTAGCAGCACTACAACAACTATATCACTGGGGAAGATATTAATGAAAAAAAGGCAGTCACTATTTTCCAATAAGAAATGGCATTAATAACACTGAGAATTACTCAAAAATTCAGTTTTTCATTTTGCCTCACCTTCCATCGAGGTCCAACTTTAACATGCATCATTGTCTTCTTATCCCACAGAATTGTAATGTCCTGCTCTGGAAAGTGTATCGCAGTATAATATCCAGCCTTCCAAAGCTGATACTTAGTCTTGTTTTCCTGTCTCCTTAAGGTCTTCTGACAGAAATGAGTATTTATTAAGATCTTTAACATATAAGTGAAGCAATACTATTACTAGGAGTATTATTTAATACTTGGATAATTTGTCTTTTCCTCCATTCCCATTTGCTTTGATTTTCTACTTTGGTTTCCCTTTCAAAACTACATGGAAAGAAATGCATAAATGCCACTGCTTTTGAGCAATCTTCCATGTAGAACAGAACTTGAAAAATAAAATTAAATAGAAAAGGAGAATTTTCTAGGATCCACTCTTTTATTCTGCCCAAGCACTGTTAACTCAGACTGAGACACGTTTTCCAAAAACATGCTCCTTTAGAATTGTAACTTTACAGTGTTTATCTTCAAAGGCAACCCAAAAAGGAAAGAAAATAACTAACCTGCTTCTCAGAAGTTTCACTAAAATAAATCTCAGTGTCTCCAACAGTGATGAAAACATTCTTCGAGCAAACAATATCATTGTCAAAGCACTTTTTATTCTGAGCAATTATAGATATATTTGAGTTATCTGTACTCTGCAATATGAAGAAGAAATAATTTTACTTATAGATTCAATTGCCTTTCACTGTTGCAGATAACTTACTACTTACATGTTTGAAATTAAGTTTAATAAAAACTACCGAACAAGGAAATGCCTCTTTAAATTCAAAAGTGAACACACAACCAACTAAAATACCAAGAACTATTAAGTTTGGCTGTGAGTCCTCTTTCCAAAGACTTCCCAAACTCAGAGGAACAGCCTAACCCCAAAATAAGTCTAGTTTCAGCTTTTGGAATGTGCTCACACATGGAATCCAGTATTTACTGCTCAGTATGGCTGACAAAATTGAGACATGCTATAAAAAGAATTTTATTTTTAAACCAAGGTACTTGAGATCAAGCTGGTTTTGTATTTTTACTACCAAGAAACCTAGCATCTATCGGTAGTAGACAGAACAATTTTAATACCACCACCTATCAAAATTCACAAAGGCATGACTCATGCACAATCTTTTGGAAGGGGCAAAGGTTTCTGATACTTTTTTTTGTGCTTTTTTTCTTTAATAATTAGAAGGTTTGTCTATCCTGTTGTTTCTTGATTTGCTGGTGTTTTAGTACCCACAATTCAAATTTACTTCCTTTCCAAGCCTGTATGTGTTTGCTTTCCAGCCTATGAATTAATTTTGCATTCTCAGCACATGAAATCACTTCTTCATCGTGGCTCAGCACGTTCTTTTATTCACTTATAGTGTCTTCTGTACCTTGAGGGAAACACATATGTACCTTGTAATTCCCCATTTGTACTAGAACAAAGTAAAGTAGCTGCATTTTAGAGTTCATAATTTTACCACAAAAAAAATTAAAGTCAAGTTATTATTATTATTTATTATTTTAATTTGCATTTCAGGTTACTTCTGTTCCAGTCTTCGCAAGTCAACAAGAAGCCATAGCTGTAGAAAAGACTTGAGAAAGTTAACTTCATAATATTAATATAAGTCAAGTGCTTTTAGAAATCAACTTAATTTTTGACCAAATTCAGTCCAAGAATCATCGCAAACCTGAGAGAAATAAGAAATAAAAATCTTGGAGATAGCAAGCTATATATCTCACCTGATGAGTCATCCGTTCTTATATGAAACACTTGCATGGCACTGGAAACAAAAAGATGCTTAAACTTCTCTTGCTCCCACCCTCCTTTAAACATTCTCTGAGACTATCAAAAACTAGTTGCACATGCTAATGGGCACAGGGGTCAAAATGGGAATGATGGCTTCAATAGTTCCCAAGTCCTAGGAACTCCTCTTGGCTCCCAGCAGTGCTCATGGAGAGCTCCACTTGGCCACAATGGGAGGGAACCTTTGCCTTGGTTGTGCCAGTCACTCCCCAGAGCTTTGATCCCTCCCTTAGTCTATGTACCTCTCCCTCGATCAGCATATCCCTGAAAGCTTCTGGGTACATACTCCTAACAACTCCTTGTTTGTCTCACATTTTTCTGTGTTCATCATAATTCAAGACTAAAAAAAACCACATCAGCAATTTTTTCTCACCAGCAAGAAATACCGCACACAGAAAATGCAGAAAGGAAATTTTTCCCCATAATAATACTCATAGTGGCAAAACTTTTATGTAACACTTTCATTCTAAAAAAACAATTCCAAAACAAAACACCCAGCCATAGATTATGAAGATGATGGGAAGTGTAGAGGTACTTTTATTGCCACACAGAGGAGGTGCTGGATCTTTGTTGCCTTTAGTCTAGCATAGTTCACAAGCCAGAGGATGCTTCTAGTTAGCAACCAAACCACTCTACAATATGCATGTGTGAGTGAATGCAATGAACATAAAGTTTAGGAGACTGCGTGCTGTATGCTACTCTAATGCCAGGGCTTAAGAAACAATTGGTATATGTTAGCAATAAGCCTGGAAGACAGCAGTTAAGGTAGATAAAATTAGCCACGAGCCCCTGGTGGTTAAGTGGTTTAGGAAATCAGTTCTTCATGAGTTAGTAGGGAAACTCAGTTTAAAAGTACTGAAACCTTCAGGATAAATCAAAGTTCATTTGTTCTATTCTGTTGTAAAGTTGATTTAGGTTACACTCAGAATAAAATTGGTCACCACCTTTTTGGGAAACACGCAGTGTTTTAATTAAGCCAGGCTCACTGCTGGAGGTAGTCCAGCAATTATTCCACTCAGAAGTAAGATAACAGCATTTTTTGATTTATTTGAGGTGATGTGGTGAATTAAAAAAGAGACTAACTCATTAGTAGGGTAGATAGGATGTAAGCTGATACATTCTTTGCTGGCCAAATTAAAAGCGAGCAAAGCAGGTACCTCCCCACCATGAATGAGTTCAGAAAAGGACTTTTCTTGCAGCCTATTGATGCTTAGGATGCTGTGGGCTGTTTTCATTGCAGAGTCCATTTCTCTTCACTTAGTTTAGCCTCAGCAAAAGAGAACACTCTGAGTTAATAGGGAAGCAATGTCTATTGCTGTAAGAAAACAGAGTGCTTTATTTTAAATAAGGATAGTTAATTCCAGATAATTATGCCACTGTAAAAATACACCTTTTTTGGCAATACAGACAGCTTCTTGGAGCAGCAGTGGGTAGCTGTATTAGCTATGTTAATTGAAGCTGCTGCCTGTGCCTTCTGACAGTCCAAGCCAATCCCTTCAGTACAACAGCATCAACATACTCAAGTCAGAAGTTTTTGCGTATGGTTGGGATTCAAGCCAAGGGCAAAAGTTGAGTTATATTCCAAGTTAACTCTGCAGTAGAGAGAAGTCTGGAGACAAGGAGTGTTTTGCTGACCAAAGCCAGAGCAGAGAGTCCTGAAGACCTGTGAAGTACTTCCTTACTGGTAGAACTACATGCTCGTGTTAAGTTACTGAAAATGATGCAGAATGTAAATGCAGAGAGATGGTGGTGGTGGTGGTGGTTCAGTAGTGGAATGAGTAAAACAGACATTTAAAAAAATAGGGCTTTGCATTAAATGGTGAGTCTTCTGTGCTCTCCTTCTTTCTAACTAAATCTTAGATCTAAACTCAAATATAAAAACACCATTATGGATTATTCATCTCTTGTGGCTCAAAGCTTTCACAGTAAGATTTGCTTTACATACATAGGCTTTCCACTCTCAACATACATTTCAACAAAAACTGAGTCCTTTCCCAGCCATACACTATCAGCGAAATTCCAAGTTAAATGACAATTTCTAGCAGTACTGAAATTATTCTGTAACTGCTACACATGCAGTCTCTTCTTTCAGGAGGGAAGAAATAAAATGTAATGGAAATTGAACTGTTGCCACTGCAAAAGAAAGATTGGGGACTATTTAGATTAAGTGAGGATCGTCTTTTAAAGGTTGTATAAGATGGTGAAGCCTTGAGCAAATCTTGAAAGCTCTTAAGAGTCCATGATAGCATAAATGATAGTGATCAAGTTCCATCTCTCTAATCTATACTGGATCCATGCAGGTATGAAAACAAGCTTCTGTCACTACCATTGGAAGAAATGTTTGACCAGACACTAGGAGCAGGTCCAGTGAATAACAAGGTAGAGGTTTTTGTTGCTTCTCCTTTTATCTTTTTTTTCCAGCACAGTCTCCTTCCAAGGCAGAGCCACTCTTTACCTTTTTAGGTAAAATGCAGCCAACAGGGGATGTATCACAGTTCATCATGTGAAACCTACTTACACTGACAGAAACTAGAAATAAAATGGTTTTCCCACTGCAAGAGTATCTTCCCACGTAAATTGCCATATCCAGCCTGTTCCAACTTAGTATCAGTTTCTTTGTGATAACATGGAGTTGCTAAGCAACTCCAAGACAGAGTCACAGCTCTGGGCAGTCAGCCAAAACCTCATTGTCAGTCCCTCTTCTCAGGACATTCTTTTTCTAGACTTCACTGCACTTTTTTCCATATTTCTTCCTAGCCAAAGCAAAACCCCTTTTTTTTAGCAGTGCTTGGGAATGCTAGGGTCTATTTTTGTGAGAAACTTTCTATTTCAATATCCCGTTAGAAAACTTCTAATGCTATCAACCAGTAACAGTGTAAGTATACCTACATATCAAAATGGTCAAAATACAGCCTAGCAGAGGGCAATATATAAATGGCTCTAATTTCATTGGAATGTTCTAGTGTCAAGACACACTCTTTTCAATGCTTAATAACTTTATTTCCCCACCCCTTTTTTTTTGTTTGTTTCTCTTGTTCCCTAAAATACACTGACTTGAAAACTAGTGTGGCCATAAAAGCATCTAGGGACACAACGGCAACTGGATAGAGGTAGATTAATTCTATTTTCTTTTTGGTATAATGACTCAGAAAGTTTTTGTATACAACCGCAAGCATAAACAAACACAGTAAACTCTAAAAATTCTGGAAAAAAAATGCAGTAGTTGAAAAAGTAGAATTTGCTTTCTCCTTCCTATAAATTTTCAGAGAAATACTATTAGCCCTGTTCAGACTTAACTTTACAGGAATTTTTATGGAATCTCAGAATTAGTTTGGTCACTGTTTATTCAGCTTGGAGTTGTTTCTGAAGGAACTTAACGTCTAAGATGATTACTTCTAGTGAGCCTTAACTTAGGATAAGTGAAGCATCTCAGCCCTGATTTAGTGTGCATTTAAGCATAAATATTTACATGGATTTGGAGGGTGGACAAATGCCTTGGCACCTGACACAGCCTTGCCTATTTATAGGGGGATGTTCTCCAGATAATGGGTGAAAAGACATTAATAATGCAAAACTCATTCACAATTTACACCAAGGAATGTCTCCTACTGGAAGACTTCTTACATTTTGTTGGTGTGATTTCTTCTGTACCATTTCAAAATTACACGTATACATTCTATGTAACTTTATTTAATCCTTGCTTTTGCATCCTGTACAAACTATTATCAAATGCTGTTACTCACAGCTGTTCAGTTGGAGCTATATCACTTGTAGTCAGGAGATGGCACTGATAAACACTATCTTAGTTTGGGAAGTAAATACAAACATCGGGAAACAATATTGTAAGAAATTATATTTCTGGAAAAAAGAAATTAATAGTACTTGTGTAAATTCAGAAGTAGTGAGATTATTCCAGCTACTCACTCACCAACAACTTCCAGATGTCTGCTAATGCACCTGTTATGGCACTTTCCTATGTCTTTAAGTGACTTCCCAGAAGGACACACCTCTGATGAAATAAACTCTCAGCAATTGTTGAGAAAGATTCATTACAACAGTTTGTCTGTATACAAGCAACAGGAAAAAGAAATCTATGTGTTCTGAGGTTTCATGAACAATATTTTTGAAATCCCAGTCATTTAAATCTACCACTAATTGTGAAAATTACATGACAAGAATATTAATTCTTAATTTTGGAAAAGGTGATTAATCAGATAAAGATCACTTAAAATGTTTGGGTTTTCTTTTTATATTTTAAGAGAACTATATTAAAATGTTTGAGTAAAGATAATTTAAAACTAATTTTCTGTTGTTTCATTTACTTAGCTTTGCCTGCTTGTGTATCAGATTTGGCTTTTATACAAGTCACATTAGCACAATCCCTTTCTAATTAAAAATGAGATATGCTGAAGATTAGGGATTTGGGAACATTCAAGCATTTGTTTCCAAGTGCCACATTCTGCAACATGAGCTATTTTGAATCACAAATCAGCAGCACAGTTGGTAGTTAATTTTAAATACATAAGCAGGTATCTTTATGAGATGTCTTACTGTTATTTTATTAGTAACTGCATGATAAATACCCATATTTGTCATTGTTGCTTGTATTGATAAAGCTCAGCATTACAAAGGAAAAAAGGATAAGCCATTGTGGTGATAAATTTGCCTTTTCTGAGCTGCAGCAAATGATGGTAGGATCTAGAAAGTTGGAAGTTGCTTTTCTTTTAAAATATAGCAAATGTTGAATGTGTTTATTTACACTGGTGAAGCTTATTTTCTAGGTATTTGGAAACAAAAATACTCATATCCATCCCTAAAACCAGAGTACATTTAATCCATAGTTCTCATAGCTTACTGACAGCACCCAGAGGCCAAAAACTATTAAGCAGAGACTACAGGTGTACCTATCAGTGGTAAACCAAATCATGCAGTCATTATTACTGCGGCTGCTTTTTCATGCAGCCATCAGATTATAACATTCAAGCACCTCTATAGCCAAAGGGCTGTTGGATGCTGAGAATTAACCCAAAAGCAGAAATTCAAGGTGAAAAGGTCACTTTCTTCAAGCTGTGTGGTCGCTAAATGCAAAGTCCTCAGAAAGAAGATCCATCTTCTGAGTCATAGCAGGCACACACAGCCTCCAAATTACCATTCTCATGGCAAGAAACTTTTCCCCAAGCTTCTCCTGGAAGCCCTCTATGCTAATCTGCACAAATTGAAAGAAATCTTTCCTCTGTTGGAGAATAAAAGTGATTAATTCACTGCATAATTTAATGGTCTAGCGAATCAGATGATAGAGACGGAAAGGCCTGTAGAGGTAATTGAGTCTGAAATCATTGATCTGGAGAAAATGGAAATACCCCATAAATCGACTGCCAACTGCAATCAAATCTATTGCTCACAGGTGGGGTGAAACAAACAGAAAACCAAGTACAAGCCAGTGTTATCTCAGCACTATGCTTCTCAATTGAAGTCAAGAATGGAAAGGGACATCTATAGAGGGCTGACTACTGACTCTTACAGGACTTACAGACACTCAGAGTAAGAGGGCACCCAGAAAGATTTCCTCTGAAATCATAGGACTCATGAAGAGAAAGCTATTGGCAAAAAAGTATTTTCACTGGAATGCATTTTCTTATTTTTTTGATGCAGTTTTGAGCATAAATTGTCAAGAAACACATCATTATTTCTACACAGTTACCACTGCCATAAAGTTTTTACACGTGTGTTAGGTGGACATATTTTAGCACATCAATTACTTGTGTATCTATTTGCTAGAATATGGCTTTGAGGATTAGATATGTTAATTAAAAAATTAAAAGAATTCCAATTGAGAACCATCTTGCAGTTTTTTTCACCAAATAGATGAAAATTACTTTTACAGTCAGGTCTCCAGTATGAAGTATTTGTAATTTCAAATTCAATGTTATTTACTTTCCCATTAAAATCCTATTGGAAGAAAATACTTGTTCTAACTATGAATAGTTAGACAATGTTGGTTAACCATGAATTTGTAGCTCTAGCCATCTGTGGGGTGACTAATAGCAAGTAGAATGTATTAATTTTATAAACAGGCTACAAGTGTGACCATGCAAAATACTAATTCATCCTATAGGTTTGATATTTTCATGGGTCTATGGCTACCAGACAAAAATGATGTTGAGAAAAGCAGCACAAAAACATTGCAGATATTCAATAAGAGTAATGGAATGAAAGCTGCTTGGGCCAACTCAGAGTTGTGATTGAATCGCCTTGTGTGTGGTTGCACTGGCTTATGCCATTATTATTTAACAAATTTACCAGTGAAGAGATATGTAAGAGCAAGTAACAAACAAAATATTAACAGTACATCAGCCAACTTCTGTATTAAGCACTTTAATAAAAGCATCATAAACTAAGAGCATTGAACTTACCTTAAATTTCAAAAGAAGAGATATTAAAGATAATAGCTCCCTTGCTGTATTCCTCAGGGCAGACAGGTATCTGACACTGGGGACTGTTTGGTAGTAGGATAATCACTTGGGAAACTGTAGTACTGGTTCATTAGATCATGCATGTTTTCTCAAATGAAACTGCCTTAACAAATGGGCTCTCACGTGGTTTCTCCTTGCCCAAGAGTGTTCCATCTGCATTTGTAATTGGCATAACTGTTCAAACAAATCAAATATGTGCTTCCATAATCATCCAACACATTAGATCTGGTGACAACACTGGCTTTAAAAGAGCCTTCATAGTTGCATTTGAAAGACTAAAAAGGTGACTTCAAAATGGTCAGATCCCCAATGTCAAATGAAAACAAGTGAAAATATTTTTATTGCATATTTTAAAGTTTGGATTAATCCATAAAATGTGAATACTGGAGGATGGGGACTTAGTTCTGTTGAAATCCATCTTTCGGTATACAGGATAAAAACATTCCTTCCTTTTCTTGGCTTTAGGGCATTATAGATAATCTACTAAAATTGATGGAAAGAATTCAGCAGTTGGTTTGGGTTTTCTTTTTTTTGGAAAAGCATTACAGCAAAGTACCTTCTCATTAGAGGGACTGACTGGTAGATGATTCTGGTGGGTAAGCAGTTGCTTGGAGACTCAACTCAACTCAATCCATTCTAGGTTTCAATGATTCCTTTTTATAAAAGATATATGCATTTGTGTGTAGAACAAATATCATGGTCTAGGTGGCAAAACTGTCCTGGACATCTGGGCCTGGCAATGTGTTAGGCAAGGCATTTAAGCTTTTGCAACTTCATATACTCTCCTATATTTCATTTGGCTTGTTTATTTGGATAACAGCTATAAAATGCAGGGCTTTCTCAAAAGGTACCTCAAGGGAGAACTCTCATTATACTGCTCTGATACTACTACTAAAAAAAGACATTACACGTGGTCATAGTAGCGGAGGATGATTATAAGGAGACAGCCAAGGAAACCTCAACTTTAGAAGCAATGAAGCATATGTAGTCTTACAATGCAGTTTAACCACATCAGCATGTGGTACAACTGTGTTCTATGTACATGATACAACTGCGGTGTAACTATGTGCATGCAAGCAAAAGCATATGTGCAACTGGAGACCAGATGACACTCTGCATTATCACTCTGCCTGCCACTAGGAAAATGCCAATTAAAAGTTTCATATGTTTTGCCTACATAAAAATCCATTCCTGAATAACAACAGCTAGTTCCATGCCTATCTCCATGGTAGCATAGTTATTGATACTTTTTCTCTTCCATGATTTGCATATTTCATTGTAGAGTTTCATCCTCCTTTTTATCATGCAGTGTTTTCTGCCGTAAGTTCTTCCAAGAGTTCTGAAGAGTTCTGAGAGTTCTGAAGATGCTGATCACAAGTCTCAGCATGGTTTCCTGTGGGATGTCACCAGGGTTTCTCCATTCTAAAAAGAGGTGATTTGTTCCTATCTATTGAGTTCTAACTTTTAATTTGCATCTTCACTCTCATCCTATGAGAGGCTAGTATCTAAAAAATATTTGTTGAAATTTGTCTCTAAAAGGCCTTTAAGCTAAAATACACACATATTGATTTGATCATCCCCATCCACGTGTTTATTGTCTTCATAGAATAACTCAGAAAATTCATCATGCATTAATTTCTTCTACAAAAAAAAGGAGTTCAACAGTCCCCCAGCTGTCATTTCTCTATCTTATAATCTCTGTTAATTTACTTCTTAACAGCAGACATACTGGTCTGGTCCAGCCAAATCTAGCCACGGAGTCCTTTCAAATTATTTGGTAATACTATGTCTTCCATTCGTCTGATTCCAGGATTGCACATTGCTTAGTTCATCGGTTCTATTTTTTAGTTCCCCTAAAGCTCTCAGGCATCCTTTGTTTCTTTTACTTTTTCCCCTAAAACTTCTCCAAACATTTCACAGTCAAGAATGAGCCCACAGACACATCATCTGTTCCAGACATAATTATGAAGTGCCTAATTTGTAATAAGCAGCCTTTCAAAATAGATCATTAAAGTTTTCCATATACTATACAGATTAGGCCATATTTTCTCACATTAGCTAACGTTTTGGAGAAAAGAACATCTTTGTAAATCTGAACAAAGTCTGAAAAGCTGATCTGTGTAGGCAGCATTTTCATAGTTTGTGTGATCATTTTCACCTGAAGGAAGGCCAATTAGCAGTGTGCCACATACTTTAATTATGTACCTCCCAACTTTCATCTTTGTTTCCAGATAGGTAACCTCATTATGCAGTAGAGTGGCAGCTGACATTTGATTGTAAAAGTGTGACATTCCAATACAATACCAAAGCCTGATAAAGCAGCAAAGATTTGTCTTGCACAATTCTCCAGAACTAAGAAATTAAAGCCTATGTTCCTGCCTCATCAAACAGGCAAGATGATTTTACAAGTAACCCCTGATTTTGCATCTTAGAGGAGGAACATTTGTGTAAAGCTTCATAGATCTCTAAAAGGAAGAACTCTTTCATGCGACAACATGACACATTCCAGGTTTGCTATGAGATTTTCTTATTATTTTTACCAAACCTCTCTCTTTATTTATTTTTTTTACAAAGAAAATATAGAACCAGTCCATTTTATTTCACAGTTGTGAATACTGTACTGAATTGTTCATGAAATAAACTATTTGCAGCAGTTCTTGTTGAGAAACCATGCTTTTCCTTAAAGTTAGGCACTTAGGGTTGACAGAAAATCAGTATCATTCTAAGTATGTTACTGTAACTCAGAAGACAGACTCTTATCCTTTTTAATAATAGCAACAATGATAATAAACAATGGTTTTGTTAGTATTAGATTATATTTCTAAATGTCAGTAATGGCATTTTTAAACAAAAAAGGCTAACAATGTACTGTTAATCTGTGCTATGAGAAACACCAGCATGAAACTGCCAGACAATCTCACTGAAGAATTTCATTGTTGAATTATGAAATCATCGTGTTTGATATTATTGTACACATACACTCCAGACCTGATGCAGATCACATTCAAGAGGGATTGTAGGAATGCTCAGAGGCTGTTCTTAACCTCTGAGGGGAAGAATTTACAGATAATTACTGAATAGATTTATAATTAATACCTTTGTTCATTGTGATGAAAAGACATAACTAAGGTAGCAGAGAAAGCATTGTTTTCTATTTCTCTCTAGGCTACATAGATATGTAAGGACAGAACCACACACCCTTTTTGCATGGATGAGCACAAAGTGTCATTTACAGATTCTTCCTTTGGGACACATTTGTTGTGTACCCATTTTCTTAATGTTTATTTCTATCAATCTTTTCCTGGTTTTCAGAATACTTGCCTTGTCATGGAAACTCACTTTTTGACACATAAAAATGTATGAATAATCCTCCTACCTTCAGCAAGTAAGCTTGGCAGTCACTGGCATAATCATACTCCAGTCCGTCAAAGGTGTAATAATGTCGATCTCCATAAATAGTGCACACAGCAGGGCAGGGGTAACTAGTGCAATTGAATATCCCTCTCCGACAAACACTGCAAAGAAAATCAACAATCAATATCTTCTAACAGGTAATTTTCCTTTTTTCTCCTTGTTTCTCTTCCATGATATTCTGTTCTCAAAAATGCCAAATGTGTTTTCTTTCAGAGTTTGACTGATCTGTGAAATCAAGCATCTGTTCTTTACCGCTTCCTAACTTGCATATCTTCTGTTTCTTTTTCAGACCTAAGGAAGCACTCACCCATAAGTCTGCCCACTCTTTGAAGACTATTAGTGAGTTTAATAAAATACATATCCTGTTGAGGGATCTTGTAGGCAAGGTTCCGTGGGAGACAGTCCTAGAAGGTAGAGGGACCCAAGACAGGTGGGCAGTGTTCAAGAACCAACTCCTCCAAGCCCAGGAGCTGTGCATCCCAAGGAAGAAGAAGAAGAAGAAGGCCTCCCTCCATGGATTAGCAAGGAGCTTCTGGACATGCTTACATGGAAAAAGAAAATGTTTCATAATTGGAAGCAGAAGTGGAATTAAAGCTGGCCAGGGACAGAAAGGGAAATAAGAAAAACTTTCACAAATATGTAAATGACAATAGGAAGACTAGGGAAGATGTAGGCCCTTTCCAAAAAGACACTGGAGACCTGGTCACAGGGGATTTGGAGAAGACTGAGGTACTCCATAACTTCTTTGCCTCAGTCTTCACTGGTATGGCCTCTGATTCCACAACTCAAGTCTT
>VZTY01004193.1:46745-80781 GCA_013400935.1 Turnix velox
GAAGCACTGGAACAGGTTACCCAGAAAGGTTTTGGATGCCCCCTCTCTGGAGGTGTTCAAGACCAGGCTGGACAAGGCACTGGGTGGCCTGATCTAGTGGGAGGTGTCCCTGCCTATGGCAGGGGGGTTAGAAGTCGATGATCTTTAAGGTTCCTTCCAACCCAAACTATTCTATGATTCTATTCTCATGGTCTATAAACCAGTATATACATTTTGGATTTTCAATGTTTTCAATGAATTCTCTGTATATTTGTGGCTAGACCCAGATGATTTGGAAGTTTGTAAAAATCTTGTCACTCACCAGGTGTAACATGGTGTAGCTATCACTTCTCCTGACAGAAATTCCCTGTCTTTCCAGGGGCAGGGACAACTATCAGGAATATAACATTTTCCTCTATGCTCAGCCATCCTTTAAAATAAAAGAATTATGCAGATGAAGGTGTAAATTCACAAGCAAAACATTTTTACTTGAATACAACCATTTTTTGTGTATTAAAGTCCATGTTGTTATGGGTTTACCAAGGAAGGGGCTAGAATACCAATCATAAGCTGTTTTATTTATGAGCACCATAAATACCCAGGATATAGTACAAGTCTCCAGGAGAATTCAGAATTCCTTCCTCAAGGGATGGTGGGAGAAGAGAAAAAAAGATAATAGGAGTATAAAAAAAATTATGCATCAGGAAAACCTCTCACAACAGGCCTTTCATAATTTCTCCACATGAGGTATGTGCTTAACATTCTCCTGTTTTGTAAAGAGAACTTCACAACTCAGTTTTTAAAATAATGCTGCTATCTCAAAGCCTTCTTGGAGATACGAGTTTGAAAAGTATAATGGCTTCAGAAATAAAATTTAACATGGCTACCAGTAATAGATGCAATAAATGCTACATATTTTGCTATTATGTATATGTAATAGCAAAACTTGTGTTTATCTCTAACAAAGTAATTTATGAGTATCATCACAGTTTTACTCCATTATTGAAGAAAAACTTGGGGTTTTGCCTGTCCATTCCCCTTCCATAGTTTATAATTCATAAAATAATCAGCTTTACAGTTTTGAATTATATAATCCTATTGGAGTGTAAGCAGGGCTTTTGGTCTGTTTTTTAACATGTATCTTGATTATTTCAAATTTTCACATGAACTTCCATGACACTACCACTAGTTTAATTTCATGCAAATGTATTTACTTTTTAGTAAAGATTTACTAGTTATTATATGATGTCTTGTACAGACTCATGCATTTTTGGGTAAAATCATTATTGTTTATTTCTGCAACATTAATGGTCTTGAAAGCTAAATCCTCAGTTCAGGCAGAGGTTATAGAGGACTACCACATACCAAGCAAGAACAACTAGTGAAATCTTAAATAGTTCTGCCTGAAATATGTCCTTCACCACAGCTTAGTCATCCATGAACATCATAAGTTACTGGGAGGGGAATTCTGGCAGTTTCATTACACTAATCTGTGCCCAAACAGTATATTTTCTGGACGATCACTGACTACATCAGTGAAATAAAATCAGATGTTGAGAAAAAACAAGGAACATTTAAGCTGAGGTCAAACTGCAGCAATTTGCTGAGCATATTTGACTTCTCAAATCTGAATGTGCATGCAATATCAGAGGTAAATGGAAATAGATGGACAGAGTAGTGGCTAATCCTGATAGGAACTTCACAGCAAATACTTTTAGCTTTTTTACTTTGATTTGACTCCTGCAGAGCTTCACAGGCAGTTTCTGAGCGCCAAATCAAGATGAGCTGCTGCAAGAATGAAAAATTTGGCTGGGAGGGAAGAGAGAATGAAGGGTAAGAGGGCAGGATACAGCCAACACCTTCCATCTCCCTGACCCATGTGGGCCTGAATAGAAATATAAGTGAGACAATTACTTGGGCAGTAAACTGAAATACAGATTGTATACAGTATGATTTTATTCATGTTTTCACCTAAATAAACTATACTATTGAAGTGATGAGAGCTATCTCCTGTCCAGAAAGTCACAAATAACAGTAAATCAAACTAGTACCAAGCTGGATATCTTACAGGATACTGATATCACAGCCTCACAATGGAGGGGGTACTCAAACCGAGGAAGCATTGAAGCATGAACCCTCACCCCAGCAAGAAGGAGAAAAAGACTCTTGGGGGCAAAAGAAAGAACTGGTAATTTAACTGTGGCTGCTTATCTTCAAAAATTTGTAGAAAATAGCTTCAAAGCTAGAGGTTTAATATCAAGAGAATTTAAAAAGAAAAAAAAAGGCAGATTCAAATTGTGAAAAAATACTTACAGCTTGTGCTTAAGATTGTTCTACCAAAGCTTACCCAGGTGGGCAAATGCAGCCACTTGCACAGGGTGGTGAGGGGACACAAGAGAAGTTCATGGCAAGGTTTGCACAGGAGATACCACAATTCACACCCCCTGCTGGTAAGCCAGGCACAGGAGATCTGCAGTCATAGTAGGTTTTTCCTTCAGGGCATATGTGAACTTCAAATGCAAAATGCAGGTTAAATTAGATTAACTGCTCTTTTGCAGTGAAGGTTTTCTATGTCTTTTCATTCGCAAAATATTTATTTTTGTGCTCAGTTAACACATATTATTGTACACATAAAAGTCTGTAGTTTCATTTGCATTGTAGATATGACATTTAATATATTTTTAATGCATAAAAAAGTAAAACCAAAAAATAATCTCAATATTATGTATGTCGATCTATGAAGCCTCTATCTGATACATAGCCCATTACTCCTTAAGTGACTTTTAAAAGTGGAGTAATTTCCAGTGTACTGAAATCCCTTCTAAATCTGTTAGAAATTAATTAAAAATTTACTTTCTAGAAATCAAAGCTTCCTAAGGCTACCTAAATGTGGACAGTGAGGCTAATTTTAGGCTTTTACATGAGGACATATTGATCTATACTTATGTAGTTAGGGGTGTTTTTATTTCCCAAGTGACTTAGTACAGTTTGTGCTACAGAAGCAACTTGCGCTCCTAATCTCCTATTTAAAATATGTCATGACATTGAATGAAAGTACATATGAGGAGAAAACCAAATGCCTATTCAATATCAAAACTTTCTCTATACAACTGTAACATGAGACCAGAGCATCAATTACCTGTATTTTCTGTAGTGACTTCTGTACATTTCACCGTTCCATTCAAACATTGACTGGAAAAGAAAAGCAAACCCATCTTTATTAAAACGTTTTGCAGCCACTCTGTTAAAAAAGATAATACAACTCAACCAATCTCTAGATCTTTTTCTTAAAAAAAATTAATTGTGAAAAAACCCAGAGCATTGGAGGAAAAAGGAGCCTCTACTCTCACCTTTTCAACTACATGATTACAATTCTTGGCTATAACAACAACAATATACATGACCTCAGATAGAGACAAGACAAGTTAACACTGAAGTCACTGACATGATTTTAAATCAGCAAGTTGGAGGTGGAAGTATTTCTTGTAAAATGAGCAAGCTTGATCAGGAAACCCATTTGAATCCCCATTTGATTCAAAAATAATGAATTAATAATACAAAATAATACAAATATAGCTCCATACAAGCCTTTGTTTGACAGACTTTCCAAAATAGAATCCCACTGTTTATTCTTCAGAAATCAGAACCATATTGCTGTCACTATGCCCCAAGGTCTAAGAACAGGACTGCAACCTCCATGCCCATGTTTTGAGATATGCCAAATTTTCCAGGTATCCTGTTGTTAAAATAATGAGGCACATGATCTAATTTATATTAGCCTCGAGACAGTAGACCTTCATTCTATATGAAAAAATTCTCAGGGTTCTTGGGTAACTTCAAGACTGTCATACATGAAAGATAAAACACTCGTCTTTTAAACCTACCAGGAGCCAGTTGGCACAGAGAGGATTTCTCCAGGCCGGAGGGTTTTGCCCTTGTAATGACAATGACAGGCAGATCTGTTAAAAGAATATTTATGTATGTAGATGAAAAAGCAAATAAAAATCCAATTTAAGGACAATTAATTTATCAAGGTATTCTTTTTATTTACAATATGCTTCTAAAGGCAAAAATGAAAGGCTGACACCATAGCTGTATTGAAGATAATCGTAAAATTCCCACTGTCTTTGACAAAGCCAGGTTTTTCCTCAGTCTCATTATTTATTTGCTGTTTCTCTGCATTAGTCTTACAGAAAGGAACTTTTCTTCCCTTCTGTGGGAAGGGTCTAGAAACATGCAGTTCCCATTCAGACATAGGTATCATGGCAAAATCTATTAACTGTCTGTGCAATAAAAGCCAGATGGGCAAAAGCAACAACAGAATCCACTAGAAAACTTGCCTAAAAATATGAGAATACGAGGTTATCTCACATTCTTTGACAGTTTGAAAACGTATCCCTATAGTATGGACTTTACTCATCTTCCAGAATGTATGTCACAGAGAACAGCAACAACTCCATATAGTCTTGAAATTTATAAAAATATTCATTCTAGTATTAATTCAGTATCTGCACTCAGTAACTCTACTTGATGTCAAGCTGTACAGTTTTGGTTTAAAATATGCAAATTCTATTTCCTTTAATTGACCATTTCCTTCCATTGACCATTTCTTTTCATTTAATGGAAGGAGTTTACATTGTGAAACAGAAAAAATACACTCATAACTACTCCCTTCATACTATCTGTGACCTTACGGTTTGCTTCTATGTTCCTTCTCATTTTTACTTGAGAGTTAAAAGTAAGGTTTTAATGTGAAAATGTTTCCCCATGCACTCAAAAGTTTCTCAGCCCTCTCCCTGTGTGACATGTTCTCTGAAGTGCAGATGTCTGTACACACAGTAGCAGACAAAGCCTCATTTTTTACTAGTACAAAAGACTTTAGAAATCTTCATATATTGTTTGCTTTCCCATTTAAGCAGTCTATACTTTTAGGGTAACAACAAAAAAACCCTACTTCAAACCTTGATGGAAAGGGAAAATGTGCCTATGCATGTTTTCTACTTTCTTGTGACTTACATCGATACACAAAAGCTGACCGACTCTTCAAAATATTTCCCATCAGGACAATTACATCCTTCTGCACAATCATCACCACATTTGCCATTTGCCATAGAAAGTGAAGCACAGGAGTGTTTACAAAAAGAAGAGCACTGATGATAAAGCATACCACTGTGACACATCACAGCTGGAGAAGAGAGAGGGGGAGAGAAGGGAGAACAACATACTCTTAAAATGTGAAAAATAGAAAACAATGCAGTATATCATGGGAATGGGAAACAGTGAAGCAAAATGGTTTCTTGCTGCACTAGAGTAAGTTAAAATGCATGAGAAAAATATGCTGGTTTACTGGTTTCCTAAGGTAGAGCTTTTCTTAAGTTTAGATTTCAGTGGCATTATGTTGGAAAATTCCTATCTATTTTGTAAGATGTGGGTGTATGTTAAGTGTGGGGGTTGGTGATGTGGGTGTGCATAGTCAGTGTGTCTATCTAGGTTTCCAAGAAAGGATGAATGGTCCAGTTAAAGTTGTGGCATTACCCTATATTTTCGAAATGCCTTGTTTTAAGGCAGTTATATCCTACTTGGCAAATCACTGCCTGCCCTGTCCTGCCTGCCCCTCACCCTGCTAGTCCTGCCTTTCCTCACAGCCCTGCTTCCACCCCTTTCTGATTACTTTAGCTTGATAGGGGCTCCCATATGACCTAGAAACAAAAAGCCAGATATTTAAATTCTCTCTGTAGGCAGTGGTAATGGACAAGAACCTCCTGTGAGGCAGTTCAAGGGTCCTCAACTCAGGTGTTTAACATAATAACTCTTAGTGCTTTACCCTGTGCATGCTCACCATGCAATTCCAGTTTGCAGCAAAGAAAGGTCAACACCTGAATTTTGTGGAATTTTACATGTTTCTAAAAGATACTCAGTTCTGCAAGTGTTACTCACCACAGTGAGAAACGTGAGATCTGAAGTCAACAAAGACCCCATGCTTTCCACAGACATAAGCATAATGTGCCAGAGCATTACACAGACAGCTGCTTCCACATTTGCATGCATCAAAACGGCAGAGCTGGTAGTATAATCCTGGACTGACATAGGCATGGCATGGGGCAAAAATTTCTTGATTGATGATATCACAGTGAGATGCATAGACGGCTAAGAGAAAGGGACATTGTTTAGGTCAGATCCATTTTATTCAAGAGGAAACCACAGAATATTAAAAGCGGCAAAAATTTGTCTTTAATGTCTTTATGCAAAATAATATAGGTTAACGCTTTTCTACTTTAAGCAATTCCTCAACAATAAATTCTACTTAAGATTAACTACATAAAACCATCTACACTTTCCTCCGGTAGTGCAAGAAACTTAAATGGCAAAATAACTCATTCCAAAAGAATTAGTTAGAGTCCTCTGAAGACTGGAATATGTTTTTTCCTGTTTCATTTACCATTGAAATCAGCAATGGCCACATTCTTCTTGGCCTGTAGATTCAGGAAGCACAGTGGCATGCAATCCCAAGCTGGCCATAGACCTTCAAGTGCCAACAGACTCTCTCATACCTATGAAACATACTAACACCACAAATGGGAAATATCTTGGGAACACTATGGTGTGAATCATATTTAAGCCAACTTTTTCTGCTGAAAGAGTGCCTCTACTCTTCATCCTCCCTGTTCATTCCGACATGCACACATCGAAACAAGAATTTATGGAGTATGTCACTAAATTAGATTCAAGGAGTGAACCTGACTTTGTTGAAAAGTAACTTGACTAAATAAGTAAACAAATAATTGTTTCTTTTTCAGTTTCACTGGATTAAGATCATCACAGGCTTGGAAAAATGCCTTTGCTAGTTCAGCACTGATGAGGAGTGAGGAGCAGTTCCACTTACTCAGGGCCTGCTTTTTCCAGTGATGATTACAGGAGATCACAGGAGAATTTAGGCTGCAAGGGCCCTCAGAAACTTATCTAGACAACCCTCCTACACTAAGCAGGTTACAGAACTGCAGGTGAAGCATGAAGAGGCTTGGAGAGAGCATGAAGCATTAGATCCAAGATGTAATGCTTTAGAAGGCAGCCAACCCTGAAGGCATAAAAAGGCTCAGAATAAATTCTTAAAGGTCTATGGTTGTTTCAGGCTTGCTCCTGCAGGCTCTAAATATGGCAATATCCCACATCCCTAGTCAGGCCTTAAGTCTGAAACATTAAAAACATTAGACTAAACTCTGTCAAAATTGGCAAGTACTGTCTGCTCATTGTCTTCATTAATTGAAAACAACAGCAAAATGAAGAGACAGTGAAGTTTCAGTATGACACATACATATGCCAACTAGACAAAACTCAATCTTTACTGGGAATTTTAACAAATCCCAGTATCAGAGTGTTTGCATCATTTTCTGTCAGAGACCATAGATGGAAGATAAGGAAACTTTTAAATGCAACTTTGATGAGCAGAGACAAGCCAGACACAGGACTTTTGATCTGAATGCTGTCTCCTGTGCTTTCTTTATCCATCTACAAATGCGCATGACATCATTCCTCATAAATGGAACAATTTCCAGGACTGCAGGTGGAGTAGCCTAGCAAGTTGCAAGCTTATTTTACATGGGAATTTAGGACTCATGACCAATACAGCTAGCATTAAAAGATCACCTGGCTTGTTTTTTGCATAGGACTTACTTCATATTGCATGCTAAATGAATGGAAATTATGGTCTTTGCCAAAAAAAGAAGAAAATTTAAGAAAGACAGTGCATCTAAAACTGAAGTTAAAATTCGTATTCACTAATGAATAGAAATTGACAGTGCAAATAATTTACAGAGAAAACAAAATAATAACACAGCTAATTTCAGACCCCCGTATTAAAACATACCATTTTGCTGATTAACATTGCAGGGATCAACCACAGGAATATTGATAGGCACAGAACAAGCTGAGGAAACCTTCCAAGCATTGGCATGAAGTTGTGGGGTTCCTTCTATCATTCCTGCTGGAGAACTGAAAAGATAGGTACTGTAAGTGTCCTGATGACCACATGGACTACACTGGTGAAGACGAGAGTATGTCAAAAAGGCTTAGATACATAATCACATTGACTATTCAGTGTGTCAAAAGAATTCCCATTTGTGAGGTCTAAAAGAAAGGAAAGCACACAAAGCTTTCTCATCATTGTTTCTCTTAGTGCAAAAATATTCTTACATTCATAGTCTGTTCTCCCTAATGCTCAATTCTAGTACTCTGAAATTAGTTGACAGATGAATTTGAACTTTTTTCCAATACAAGCATTCAGTGAAATGTTAAAAATTTGACCTGCAATCCAATTTAAGTAATTCTGTTTGCATTTTGATACTGCTTTTCTACAAGCATTTCAAAAGAATTTGTCATTGATGGAAAAGTTTTGTGATATTATTGCTTGGAGGAAATGAAGCCAAATAATAAGTGAGTTCTTCTAATAAAACTATTATTGTGTTCCAATATAAATTTTTTTCCATTAAAGTGTGGCGTGGAAAAAAATCTAGCTGTAATGACTGTTCATCAAGTGAGGATGATACTAATATTATAGTCCATTCTTTTTGTCAGTGCTTATGTATTTGCTGTGATTTTGAGGAAGCAGTAGGGATGAAAAGAAAGTGAATTGGACCAATATCAACAACCAATAACTTCTATAACTAATATGCTAGTTTTCTAGAATGATTTAGCTAAACATCTTAATGACTTAACTAGACTTATGAGTTTCATATTTTTTAAAGTAATAAATATTTTAATTGAGATAACTTGCATTGATAGCTTTGTAAACTATGGGTACACAAATGAAATTAGGTAATTAGATTATTACTTTCAACAAAAATGTTCACTTTTTGTTAAACACAGTCTAAACATACAGTATACGACTTACAGAAAATCATCTCTTAAATTCCCATTGTATGTTCCACATAGTCCCAACGTTCTTCTTTTCCAACTAACATCAACTTGAACGTAAATTCTCTCTCCATCATTAGCAAACAGTATCTTCAGACCAAAACTAGTTTTCAGTTGAACAAATAAAGAAGATATATTCTGAATTTCAACAACTCCTTCACATAGCAAAAGAAAAAGAAAAACAAAGTCACTGAAATGCAAGTTTCAGGTTCTATTGGTATAAGCCTCAAACAAAAAAGATTTTGAAAACTCAGAAATTGAACAAGAAACTCTGCACAACCTCACCTGCAGCCAAATAACCTCACCCATTCTCTTCCTGAACTTAAGAGACTACATATCTTTTTCATTAGCAGTAAAAATCAGGAACTGCAACTGCTGTCAACAGTTCAAATCTCTCACCTTTCCATAATTGTGGTTATCCAGAAACCTCTCTCACATTTTTTTTTTTAAGAAGAGAGCAATGCAACAGCATGCCTCTGGCAATGAGAAGACAAGAAACCACTTGTTTCTTAGCCCCCAGGAATGGTATAAGTTTAATTAACAGATGCCTGAAAAATGTATTGCAAATTTCAGATTGAAGTTCCCCTTTTATTACTATTGGTATGACATCAGCGTAGTTCTTTCCTTAGATTGTATGTGAACTCAGGCCCTATCATATTGCTTCACAGCAGATTTATTGTGAGAGGAAATTTCACAGTTACAGCACTCGTATGCTGCGCATTGTCGGGCTACTTTCAGTTGCAGACTTAAAGCATATCTGCCTTCACAGTAGGCTGTATGAATACACACACACACTCAGCTGTATAAACTGAGAAGAGGCAGATAAAATTTATATGAGCTTAAAGTTGTTCTTAGCTGATATAAGACTTAATAGACAACATTCAACTGTCAAGAATGTCATCAAAATATTTGTCATGCATTATATTTTTTGCTTGAAAGCAGACAAGAAAGTAAATAGGTAATCATTTAAAAGACATGAAGCAAAATTATCCATGAAATTATGAAGCAGAAATTTAACCATAACTGAAAGTATAACTGAGCCTTGAAACTCATTGGCATAGGAAGAAACAAATGATCAAAGCAGAACTATTGCTAGATAAATTCAATGAAGAAAAGGCATAGCTGCAACCATCAGCACAGAATAACCTAAGTTCTGTTTTGCCAGAAACTGGGAAAGAACTACCATTTTGCTCTTACTGAAAGAGACTAAAACTCCCATAAGGATCTATGGCAAGATTTATCAGTATTATATCCACATGCAGTGCTTAATTTTATAATGTTATTTTAAGGTTGATCTATCTTACTATTCTTTCCCAAAAGGTGAAGCAATCTGCTTGAAATCACAAGGTAAGTTGGCATTGAAATGAATGTAGATCCCATAGAGCATACTGATTCAATTTCATGCCATTTATTTCAAAAACCTTTAATCAAGTTAGACCTTAACATCAGCATCAAACTTCCATCATCTCATCATATCTCTTTTTTCTTACCTATTCCCCCTCTGAACATAATTAGTGGAATTTCTAGGTACTCCATGAGATAATAAATATAAAGAAATAAGGATATAATAAATGACTCTGTTTCACAGGAGAAAAAAGTAATTTCTAGATCCTTTGCTAAAGTTATAAGAAGTTATTGTACATTTCATAACCTATCTGTGTACATTCCATAGCCTATGGAAGAAGCTTTGGACCATATACAAGAAAGAATTTGAACCCTAGTAAACTTTTTCTCCATGCACTTCTTACCATTAGGGTTAAAAACTTGGTTAGGGCCAGTTTGGACTTGACCATGTCTTGTAAGAGTTACTTGTTTGCTCACATCATCTTCAAGAACTAGAGTTATAGACTCAATGCAGGCGTGGTCAAAGTTCTAAGCAGAAAGAAGTTTCACCATCAGACATAAGCAAAGACAATGATATTTCTATGGAAAGCAAAACCAAACAAACAGGGAGAGAAAACAGCTGTATAGAAAGGAAATACCAGAAATGTTATCAGGTAAATCAGCTGCAAATTCTCACTCAAAAAATTAAACAGAGCACTCAAAAGAACAAAATGAAATACTGTATATGAATATAGGAGCAAGGCAAATGCAAGTAGTGATCCTGCATTCAAAAGGCCAGACTTGCATGGGCACCCTAGGTTGTCCTGTTTTTATGATAACCAAAGATGCTCATTTAATGCACCTAAATGAACATCTCTTTATCCCTCTAAAGATGCAAATGATTTCACAAAGGGCAATACAACACAGAGTGATACAACCAGTTAGAAAAAAAATGTAAATTGTTTCAATTTTTAATATTTTTCTGTTAAACATAACCCAGTAGCTATACAACATTGCCTCAAAAATGGATGTACATGTTTGTTGCGAATGTTCAACAGAAATGTGACTTACTTGTCCACAAGGTGCTTTCTGCAAAGTTATTATGAATTTGTTTTCCCCAGTGCCTTTTACCAAAATGTACTGGCAAACCCCAAGAAAAGTAAAATGACGTCCATCAAATGTTGTGAAATGAGAACTGCCTGTGATGGAGCACTCAGCTTGAGAGAAAAAAAGATAAGAATGTTCACTTTCATAGAAATGTGTCATATGCTTGTAAATTATGAAAGAGAGATAAATATGACACTTTCTCCCCATTTTCAAGCACAGAATGCAAGCCTTAGTCTGTCTAATTACCACAGTATTTGGAAATAAAGTATGCTATACACACCAGCTTTCATCAGATAGCATCTCACATTGCACAGAGCACTGTGCAGCATCTCATGGTTCTAATGAGTTACGAGTTTTCTAGAATACAAAAGAGCTTTCTTTTATTACAAATCTGAAGTTTCCTAGAATCTTTGTCCTCATTATCTGTTGGCATGACTGAGTGTGAAAGAGGCCAAGCTTCTTCCTCCTCCCTTCTAGGTACTACGGCACTGCTTTTAATTGTAGGCATGAGGAACTATGCCTACAACTCCTAGAACTTAGACCTTCTTTCTCTCTGAAGAGAGAAAAAACAATGAAATAAGCCATAATTAACAGCTAACATGCACACACAAAACCCACAAAAGTCATGCCTCATTCAGAAGTGGTTCCTAAATTTGTAAAAAATTCTCTCACAAGTTTCATAGTACAGTCTTATCTATATGAGATTTCCACTGCACAACTACTGCATGTTTCACTAACTAGTTACAGAGACATGCAATCTTTAAAGGACATTATCCGAACATAAACTGCCTTTACAAGGGAGAAAATGCAGCACACTGAGCATCAGGATGATGTTTTTATTATTTGCTTGACAAATGCTCCTAGAATTGAAGAGATTCTTATATCTGGTCCACAGGCAGTGGAAATAAGCCTCCTGCTTCAAAGAACATAGAGAATAAATTGGAGATAGAGAAGAGGAAGTGAATGTACCATAGTGAATTCAAGAAGCAAACTGGAAAGTATAGGAATTTGCAGGCAGTTAACAGCTTCACCCCAGAAGTCTCCCCCCATCTTTCTTCTTAAAATAGTATCATTGGCCCTTGGAACATAACTTGTCCTGTTGTGTTCTGAAAAGTTTGTCTCTTATGTTTATTGAAGATAGAAAAGAAAAATGAAAAACACACACCTGGGCAGTCATGATCAGTGCAATTCCAAACACCACCAGTACAAACACTGAAGAGAAAAATCACAAAATACAGAAATTCAGTGCTCTGATCTCCAGCAAAAAGAGCCACTTTGAGCTAATTAATATTTTGAATTTACCCTTTCCATAGAAGAGCCTACCATTTTTAGTGATGCACAGGGTCCAGACTGTATAACTCTGTACTATCTATTCTTAAAAATGTGAAGTGAGACTATGGTGTCACTACAGGCAGCAGTAATGGAGAAAATAAACACAGACATGAGGCGCTCACATACCAGTTACTACATTCTTGTTCAATTTTTGAGCCCACGGGGAAGGCAGTTCCATGATAAACACAAGGACAATTCGACACAGAGATACAAGTTCCATTCTCCATAATGAGACCTATAGGGAGGAAAGTAAATAAATGGGATAAAAAACAAGTCAATGAACTCTGATCACCATTTGCCCTCCATTCAACTCAGTCAAATCTGCCAGAAGGTGATCTCATCAGTCTTAACCAGGGACTAGCAAAAAGGGTCACCTGGGGAGTGTAGAGCTCTCAATGAAGAATAGCAAAGCTATCTCAAAGCAGTTGACTCTGAAGAGTTACTTCATTTAAAAAGTTTGCCTTAAGAATGTAAAATTGTACAGACTCAAAAAGAAAAATATTCTAAGATCACATAATCTCTAGTCTTTCTAGAATAGGACTGTACATACTCCAGTCCCTAATTTTTATTTGGTACAGGTCTCAGGAATTCCTTTGCATGTACAGAGCATGAGATAAATTCTGTTTAAATTAAGTTAATTGAATCTACGCAGTATCATACAGTAGAAACAATTATTAGTGATGGCTGCGGTTTTTAGTCCATATTTCATTCTGAGCCACCTTTGTGTCTAGGAAGATCATGGAGCAGATTCTTCTAGAAACTATGCTATGGCCCATAGGGAGGTGATTCAAGACAGCCAGCATGGATTCACCAAGGCAAGACCTGCCTGACCAACCTAGTGGCTTTCTAAATGTAGCTACATCAGTAGACATGAGAAGACCCATGGATATCATCTATCTGGACTTCAGTAAGACCTCTGATGCAGTCCCCCATGACCTCCTTCTGTCTAAGTTGGATTTTATGGGTGCACTGTTTGGTGGATAAAGAACTGGCTGGATGGTAGCATCCAGAGTGTAGCTATCAATAGCTTGATGTCCAGGTGGAGCAGAGTGACGAGTAGTGTCCCCCAGGGATCCATACTGGTACCAGTGGTGTTTAATATTTTCAACAATGATATAGCCAGTGGAGTTGAGTACACCCTTAGCAAGTCTGAGAATGACACCAAGCTGAATGATGTGGCTGACACACTGAAGGGACAGAAAGCCATCCAGTGGCACCTGGACAGGCTAGAGAGGTGAGCCCATGCAAACCTCCTGAAGTTCAGCAAGAACAAGGGCGGGGTGCTGCACTGGGGCCAGGTCAATCCTTGTTATCAATACAGACTGGGAAGTGATATGATAGAGTAGTTCTGTGGAAAAGGACTTGGAAATATTTTTGAATGAAAAGCTGGACATGACTCAACAGCATACACTTGCAGGCCAACTGCATCCTAGGCTGCATTAGCAAAGCCATGGCCAGCAGGTCAAGAGAGGTCATTCTTCCACTTTCTTTACTCTGCACTTGTGAGACCCCACCTGCGGTACTGTGTCCACCTCTGGAGCCCTCAGCACAAGAATGAAATGTAACTATTGTAGAGGGTCCAAAGGATGGCTGCGAGAACGACGTGAGGGCTAATGCACCTCTCTTAGGAGGATAACCTGAGAGAGCTGGGGCTGAGAGAGCTGGGGTGGTTCATCCTGGAGAAGGCTCTAGGCAGACCTCATAGTGGCCGACAAGTACCTGAAGAGGGTTTGCAGGGAAGTTGGGGAGGAGCTGTTCTCCAGAGCATGTAGCAATAGGATGAGGAGCAATAGTTTTAAACTAGNAATGTAACTATTGTAGAGGGTCCAAAGGATGGCTGCGAGAACGACGTGAGGGCTAATGCACCTCTCTTAGGAGGATAACCTGAGAGAGCTGGGGCTGAGAGAGCTGGGGTGGTTCATCCTGGAGAAGGCTCTAGGCAGACCTCATAGTGGCCGACAAGTACCTGAAGAGGGTTTGCAGGGAAGTTGGGGAGGAGCTGTTCTCCAGAGCATGTAGCAATAGGATGAGGAGCAATAGTTTTAAACTAGAGCAGAGTAGGATTATGTCAGACATTAGGAAGAAGTTCTTCACCATGAGGGTGCCAAGGCACTGGAACAGGCTGCCCAGAGAGGAGGTGGAGGCCCCATCCCTGGGGACATTTAAGACCAGCCTGGATGACGCCCTGGGCAACCAGGATGTCCCTAGATGGTGTTTGAAGGTCCCTTCCAACTCTATGATTATATGATTTGTATCTTAGAGAAGTATTTAGAGCACAATAAAAGGAAAAATAATGAGCACAATAACATCAAGAGCATAATTTACAATATTCATGTTCTAGCTTCAACTTTAGGCACAACCTATTTGAGTTACTTCATTATGATCTTGGGTATTAGCTTTACACTTATTTTTTCACATTTAATTGACAGTACTTACCATCTGGACAGTAACAGCCATCTAAGCAGTGTAGGTTACTGCCAAGACAATCTTTCTCAAATGTGCAGGTTGGTGGACAACAACTGATACAGTCACGGTGTACAAAGCTGTCTTCACATTTCTCAGCTAGAAAAAAATGCGTGGTACCCTGAACATCAGTGCGATTTCTCTTTCCTCACTGGAGAATCCTGTTCTCTCAAGTAAAGGGTTGAGTAGCACTTCTGGCATAAATAATTATTTAGATTAAGTACAATGCATTGGTTAGAGAGGTTTTAACTGATGGACTGCGATTAATCTCTCATCAGTATTTGTCTTCCTTTATCAAATTCTTACATTACCAGTCCAAAAGGAGTTATAGTTTCTGTGACAGGGGAATGTGTAGTCATATCTCAGCTAGTTCTAAGTCTTGTGTATGGGACTGAACTGAAATTGATGGTGGTCATAACTACAAGCCTGGGAAGAAGTGCAACATCAGTTCTCCACAGATGTTTGTTCTTCATCCTAGGATATAATCAGAAATTTCAACCAATCTGTGGAAACATTAATTTTATGTGGGTCTAAATCACAGCACAATGCATTTAAAGTATTCCTCTAGCAAATAATTGCATTAATTGTTTGACTGCAGCAGTGAAGCTGCCTGATCTACTTCAGTATCAGGTTTGAGTTCTATAGTGATAAATGTCAAGATGGAACTACTCGATATGAATACATAGGGTGTCTCAAAAGTTCCATAGTATTAAATATCCCTTACTACAGGCAGGAATGTCATCCCTCCAGTCCTGCACCGGGGACCCAGCGTGAGAGCATGCTCTAGCATACTCTGTCACCGCCCTGCAGTATGTTTCATCGTCATCAACTCTGAAATGATAAAAAAGGGAGTAATCAAGGAAATAAAATCCCATCTAAAAATCTCTGATACAGGATGCTTCACACAGAAATGACACTAAGTCATAGTGGTGACACAACTCAGTCATAATAAACAGAATATACTGTCGTGACTTGTGATTTGAAATTATAAAAAATTACCCATTATTATTATTATCTAATTTTTAATAATACAAGAAAGAAACCCACTAATTTATTACAAAAAAAAATGCTGCTCATGACTGTCCAGCTCTCCTTATCTAATCCAATTAGATGAGTCTTGATAGAAAGGATACTTGGCATGTACTATGGCCCCACAAGAAACTTCATGAACTGACACTAAGCCACAGGAAAATAAGATTCTTTTATTAAAAAAATAAGCCCAAGTTAATGAGGTTCTGAGACACAGAAACTTCCTTCAAGGTTTTTAATGTTCACACTATTCTCATCAACACAGAAGCAGGAAGAAAAAAGCAAATCCACCTGAACAACATGACACTGATTCAATATAAAATTTGAAAAAATTGCATTTCATTATTATTCTTTTGCTAAGTCATTGCAAACTCCTGAGTTACAAAGTGACCATATTGAGGCAACTGATCTCTTCTCTGAGCAAGAGCAATGTACAGATCGTAAACCTCAGGAAGCATGCAAACACAAACTCTTCCATCTTGACTTGATAGCAAAGAAAAAAACTAAAAATTCATCAAAAATTAACAAAAAAGTTGAAGTGGATGCTTCTGAGTGATTCTCACTTGTAGTCTTGTGATCCTTTCTGTATGTTTTTGATTAAAAGGATGATACTCTGAGAAGGCCATAATACTAAGGCCATAACAATTCAACTGGGTCAGACAAATGGTCCATCTCCTCCACTATCATTTGATATTTCCCCCAAGAATCACCTCCATTTGGTTTTGATTCAAGTCCTCCAGACAGAGGATTCAGGTTTCTGTGATTAGCAGCTCCTCTTTTGTTATTAGTGACTTTCCATGTATTTCTTTTCCATATATTTGACTAAAATTCAAGTAAAGTTTTAGCAATTGAAATATCCCGTGTCAGCTTAATTCTGGGTATTTTATTTTCACACTAAATCACCTACTGAGAATCCCCATCTCTTTGGTCTTGAACATGGCTCCTCCTAACTTCCCTCAATGCTGCACAGTTCTGATCTCAAACAGAGTGAACTTTCATGTCATGTGTCAAAAAAAAAATACACAAGAATTACAGTCTTACCTGCAAAGATCATTCATACAGCTAGAAATATAAGAATATGGATCTATGCTTTCATGACAGCTGAGAAAAGGAAACTGTAGTAATATTTGGCACTTGAAGAATATGTCCTGTGCATTAAGGAGAATCAATAGATGAGAGTTAGCAAAAGCTTACTGAGCAAACATTTAGGTTTTTTTCCCTGATCTATGGTCCATTACATGCCCACTAAAATTTGGGAATCTCACAGTCTCACATTATTTTATTTCCTTTATTACTCTGTCTAAACTTGTTCTCTTTGTCTAAGCTGGCTTGATTGAATGCTGCTCCTATATCAGCTGGGATGAAAGAGTTTGAAATTTAAAAAAAACATTTTTTGTTGTCAATGAAAGAGCTAAGCATGTTACTTCTGCAGTATTTCACAATTTCCAAAATAATGATGTGTAAGATGCCAGGACAGAAAACTGAACCCAAGTTTAATGCAGCAGTGAAGAGCTCTGCCAGCAGACCTGTGCCACTTGGCACATCTTATCTGAACCTTTATACTTTCAAGCTAAACATCTGAAGATCTTCAGACATTACCTAACAGCCATGATGGGACTCTTCTCTTTCTCAAAGCTTCAATGCAGCTAAGGTTTTTTTGGCTAATTGTATATTGCTAGATTCTTGAACCATTACTAGGTAGTGAAAATTACTTTAAAATATATATATAAACCATGATTGATTTACCTCAGTGAGTTTTGTGTTAGCTGAGCAAGGACCGGGAAAATCTGAGGCAGTGGGTACACAAGCCATGTCATCTGAGATTTGCACTCTCCAGCTATTTGCAAATTCAGCAATATCTTCTGTATATTTACCAACTGCATGAAAATATTGGAAAAGCATCCAGAGGAAAAAGGGTCAATGCAAACAAAAAGACAGATAGAATTCTGGGGTAGTTTTTCAATGTGTTTGATACCTCAGTTACAGATATGTTCAAAGTATAGCAGTGTAGAAAGCACAGATAGAGTAGTGAGAGTTTTTTTACAGGTAGCATTTTATACCACATTTAAATTAAAAGATTAAAATTAATATATGAGAAAATGTTTACTAGGGGGTGGGGGGCGAATTAAGTGAAATCACTGAAAAATTCATAACAGAAATGTAAATTAGGACCCCAGTAATCCATTGAATTCTTAAGAAAAAGTGCATTTCTTTAAGGTTTTCATTATATTTCAGAAAGCACTATTATTTCCCTCTTTTTCCCTTGGTGCAGAGAAGTCCTATGACAAACATATACACTTGCCCAGCTCTTCTCACAGCTAGAACATGGGAGAACTATTGAACAAGATCACAACTGGAAGTCATGGCACCAGGCTGAGGAAGATACAAGGTTGACAAAGAAACAGATCCAAAATTTACTTATTTTTGGAGTGAGAACTACATGTTACATTTCCTCTTTGTTCTTAAGTACGTTAACAATTCCCTCCACCTTGAAGAATCTTACAGTAGTATGTATGCTTCAGTTTTCTGTATCTGTGTATAATTAGGACGTAGAGTATTGAAATTAAGTCAGCTAGAGCTTTTTTTAACAGAGCTGTGCTATCCAAAATTTAATCTAAATTCTTTCAGTACAAGATGTACAAAGTTTGACACTATGCAATGCAGAAAAACCCAAAGCACACTAATGAGATTCATGTACTTGGATCTCCACAAATAAACAAACATAAGATCCTAACCACCAGTTGATTTTACTTAAGAGACAGGAAGAGTTAAAATATTTCTCTCTGAGAAACTAGTTTTTTAGGCAGAAAGCCCTTTCCAGACATAAAAAGCTGACGTTTGACCTAGGGCTAAACCTGTTGGCATAGCTCTGCTTCTGCAAAAACATTAAAAATGAAACAGTTCTACACACAGATATAGCTTTGGACATTAAAACAGCATAAAAATTGCATTTAAGATTAAGATAAGGAAACAGAAAAGTGCTTTGAAATGGAGTACTACGTGCTTCTCAGCAAATTTTTATTTGGAGCATTGTAAACAGAAATCATTTAGACTCTGAAAAACTCAGCATAGATGTAAGAGCTTCCCTTAAAATACTGGCAGAAGCAGTTCAGGTGGTGGAGACATGTCAGCATACTAGATGATGTGTAAGATTTGGAAACACTTAGAAAAATATTATGTCTTAGAAGGAATTTGAATTAGCTGTCTATTCTTTTCAAGGTATTCTTTTCAAGGTATTAAAACTGCATTATTCATTTTTGGATGGCATCAAGGCACTCTGTTAGACAGCTGAATCAAAATGATCTATACTGCTGTTGATTGTACACAAAAATAATACATTAGTTTCTGATAAATAAAAATGCTAGAAGAAATTATGGTGATGAAGAAATGGAGCCCTGAAAATTAAGAAAGCTAGGAGCTATAAGTCTTTTCTAACAGAAACACTTAAAGATACTGAAATTACTAGCTTTTAGAGATCATGTGAATTCTTCATCTCCTCCAAACCCCTTTTTCTCCTTACTTCATTTATTACAGATCACCAGTTTCGACTAGTTATCAAGTACTCTGTTGTGCATAAGTTAATGCATGAATTGGAGAACTTGACTGCTTTCATGGCTGGAGAGATGCGAGAAATTTATATTGGTCATATTTTTAAACACTTTGAAAGTAAAAAATCTCCAGTACCAACCATAAAAAATGGGGAAAAACAGAGGACAGGAAAAAAATTAAGGTGAGATAGCTTTTGTGACTTAAAAATATGCAGCGCCATGAGACTAGATTCTCTCAGCTATTAACAGTAACAGTAAAAGTCCTACCTTTGTTTTTATCAGAGACTGAGAAGAATATTCTTCATATTCTGAGGCTTACTTTGTTTCTAGATTTTCTTTCACATCAGTTGCAAGCAGGACAGAAGTCCCTGTAAAGTATTCCCTATATAGACTACCAGTGTAGATAGCAATCTCTGCCCCAGACTTGGCACTGGGTGATTTACCCTATGAGGTAGTCAAAAGCCCATAATACGCAGTATCAAGCAAGAGATACAAGGAACTTCCTGGAAAGAGTGTTGAAATTTACGTATTTCAACTAGCATTTTTATGATATTCATATAAATTAATAACTCAAGATAGTTTTTCTTTCCAAATATCAATATTTTGGCCATTCTTTCCTCTCCCTCCATTGTTAATCACAAAGAAAAAAACCACAAGCATTTGTTTGTATATTTATGATTTGAAGGTACTTTCATCAGTTAAGATAAACATAAACAAGTTACGTTTGTAACACCCCAAGTGCTTTGCTGAGCAATAGAAGGTTTAAAATTATTTATACTTTCTTGACCTTTTCCCTTAGCATCTTTAATGATGAAAAAGAGTAGAGCAAAATCTATTTCATGATGAAATATCTGAAATAGGACCATGTCTGTTTACCGTGATATTTCTAAAGTAAACATAGCAGCTGTTCATACAAAGCATAGGTTGCATTTCTCTGCTATTTACTTACTATTTTGCAATATCAGATCATCATATTTATTGCCATTAAAATTTCCACAGAGGCCACAAGTTTTTCCCTTATGATCTTCTGTCAGCTTAATATAAATACCAGAGTGTCCATCCCAAGCAAGAGAAAAACCAAAGGTAGTCTTCACCAGAATATAGTCAGCCAATCTCTCAACAAAAGCATTTCCAATCATCTGAGGCAACATTAATCTGGAAAAACAAACAGTGTGCTTCAAAGGTCTCAGATGCTAGTGCTACAAAAAATACATTAGTGCTACAAAAATACTGATGAGAACACCACTTTCTAACTCACTAAAGTCCTTTGTCCCAGGTGCATACAGTCACTTCCATTCAATTCTTCTTCATGTTTTCAGTATCCTCTGTCTACTTCTCTATACCAGTCATTGAAAATTAATGCTTTTCTACTGCATACACCTATCACTTGTGCCAGTGAAAAGGCTGAAAGAATAATGCATGTTCATTTTCAAAGTGCAGCTCATGCACATTGTGTCCTTCTTGACACAAAGTCCTCCCTGGGCTAGATGTCTGCAAATGGAGGAACTGACAGTGCAGAAAATACTATCAACCAAAATATTGTCTGTCTACCTCCTGTGGCCAAAGACCACTGGAAAATAATATTGCAGCACAGATCCAATCTGATTCATAGAATTCTTTAGGTTGGAAGGGACCTTTCAGATCACCGAGTCCAACCATCAAATCTTGCAAAATTACTGTTCTTGTGATGAACAGAATCACTATAGCTGTTTCTTAGATGCTAGTGACTATAGCATTACATCAAAAGCGCTGGCACAAATGTTAAATCCACCATTAAAACACTTACCTGGTTCCTTCTTTTCTTATTTCATGTCCTGAAATAATGATTTCTTCTTGATTTGAAAAGAATAAGCTGATGGATCTCTGGCAAGTATATACTGAACCATAACACTGAGGACTGTTATGAACCTTAAAGGGGAAAAATATGCATTCAAAAAGAATATATTTGACTTCATGCAATGATTCATTAACTTATATATGATATTTTACATTTCTATCTACCAGTCACTGAAAGAGCTTTACAAATAAATATTGAGAGTATTAAAATTCACAGTTACAAAGAAATGAAAAACTATAAGTTCATGTTGCCCAATACTATTGAGAAATACAGCAGCTGTTTAATAGCACAAAGCATCACAAGGCAGTGGTTTAAATATCACAGGAAATAGATATTTTACATAGAAGAACTTCAGAGACACTGCAGTGAGCAACTTTATAACTATCAACACAAGAGCTTGTTATTTGCCTGAGGAGACACTCCTATCACTCTGTTTCTAGAGATCATTGCTCTCCATGTGAACTGAGACTGAAATCAGCTGAACTACAACATGCTTCCTGAACTACTCAGGTTTTGCTGAGATTTTGGAATGCTCCCACAGATTACTCTAGTGTCTATTTTATATGCATCTTGTAAAACTAATTTTGTGCAAGCTTTTCAGCCCTGCTTATGGAGAAGGTCAGGCTTTTCTGAAGTCTGCTTCTCACCATTACATGTATGTGGATAGCATAGTGAGCCAGGTTATTGGTTTGACTTCGTATCAGCTGCCTGATTTGAGTAAAGCAATGGAAATACAAGTTTCAGTCAGCCAGAGACTGACTAAAAGTGCAAAAGAGTGTGTCAGATGTTGACAATATGTCACTTTCATGACTGACCACTACCGGGGAAAGATGCTACGATGCATGCTTTCAAAATGAAAGCCATGCAGCTCTTATCTCTGTGTGTTTATGTTTTTATGATAGTGAAATAGATCTCTCATAAGAAATCTCTAATGTGACCTTATAAGAGGCACAACAAATCTTTCACAAAAAAAAGGAGGCTACTCTTAAAGTAGGACGTCATAGAATCTCTTTGACTGTAAGTGACATTTCAGATCATCTGCTCCAACTCAACCTCACACTGACAAGATTAAACCATATCTCTAAGTTCTAGATCTACCTAGCTCTTGAGCACCGATAGGGATGGAGCCTCAACCACTTTTCTGGGCAGCCTGTTTCAGTGCTTGATAATGCTTTCAGTGTAAAAAACTTTCCTAATATCCAGTCTAAAAATTTGTTTGTATCCCCAGTTTTGGCATGCTAGAGCATTACTTCTGCAGGAAGGTCCTTGCCCCTGAAGACCACTGAGTTCTTGTTGACCAGGGTACAATTTCAGAATATGAAAACTGTGTTCAAATTTACCTTGCGTGTTACATGTCTCCAACTTTCCTTGCATATTCTCTAATCAACTACCTGCTACAATTTTGAATTATGGATACATGATCTAAGTGAGTTTTAAGCATTTATCTGCTCCAAGATCTTAATGAAAACTTCAACAGTTTTCATTAATCTCAGTGAGACCAAGCCATCCAAACTTATGAGCATACAGTGCTTCAAAACCACAAGCTACTTTAGACAACCCCAAAGAGACAAGAAACATGCTGTAATTTTAGATAATTATCATTGTCTAAACTAAAATGCAAGTTTAGATAGCTCTAAATATTACTCCTATGACTGTGCATCACCACTTCCTGAGAAAGATGGGAATAGTGTTAATGGTTTATTTGAGAATTTTGTGGAGCTAAATAGATTAGTAATTGGGAAATATTTGGCCATCATAGTATTGGAGGATCTAAAAGTAACTAGGGCTATTATTTTTGTTGAAAAGGTCTGTTGGTAAACACATACGGTGCTAACACATACTCAGTCTTCCTAAACTGAAATTTAATCCTGTCAGTAAAACCCAGTTACTGATCTTTGGGTGAAATAAACCAGGAAATATAATTACACTTTTTATTTGTGTAAAGAAAATCACAGTTAAATACACCATAAATGTTGCTAGTATTGACCTGTGTAAACCTGGACCAAGACAGAAACACAGTCAAGGAAAATCAAAGTAATTCTTGTGTTTTCTTCTCCCTTAGAGTGGTAGATTATTAAACCCAGAAGGACCATAATGTGAGGATTTAGCAAGGTTCCTGGCTCTCCATTATACAGCCAGCAGTGATTGCAATGCATTACTTACGATTTTACTGAGTAAACATTTTCTGGTTTTAACAAAACATGACATTTATTTCAGCTGTTGAATTGTAGCTTCTCTCTGAAATATTGATTCTAGATAATAATATAATCTTAGGCTTTGCTACAGAATTTTGTAAAAACTTACACATTATCATAGTTCCACACAGAATCCAAAGAACAGAAATAAAAGCATGGAAGGTGGAAGTAACAGCATGTGCCTATAACCTGAGTGAACAGGAACTGTAGTTTTAACAGCACATTTATCTTCACTAGATGCTATTACTTGGGAGGAGATCATGTGTTTATAAATGAAAACTGGACCTTGGAGCAGAAATCACCATATAGGTCTGTCCATGCCCCTTCAAGTACTGTGAGTACCAGGGCTCAGAATTAGGATCCATCTTCTCCCCTCTCCTCTTCCCAATCAGCACCAAATCTGAGCTGCTGTGTAAGAAGTAACATAATGAGCTCATATCACCTCCTCACAGTAACCAGCAGCCTGATAAACTGGGCAGCTTCCTTCAAAGAAAAGTATGGAGTTGAACTCTCCCTGACCAGAAGTCATTAGCTATGGATACTCAGCAATTTGAGGAAATTACTAAAAAGAGTACCTTCCATATATAGGTCAAGATGAAGGCTTTTGAGCTGTTAGTCTTCTCTGCATGAGAACGAGGTAATCCAAAACTATAACAGAAATTCCCAGAGGGGACAGAGTTTTCCATGGGCCAGAGGCATCCTGATGGCTGTGAATCAGGGCCAAATATACTAGGACATCTGCCCAGTTATCAGGCAGGTGAAAACTGTTTGCACTTTACTCAGCAACTCATTTTTTTTTATAGTCAGACAACTAAGGTTTATTGAAGTTTCCAGGGTCTCCCTTAGGACCCACTTTTTTCCAAGAAAGGGAAGATCAGAGATACTTTTTAGGACAGGGGGAATAAGAAATACTATTTCTAATATGCTGACTCTGGTGATTATCATTTCATCAGTGTTTTGAATTACTGCGCATAGGCTTAGACATTTTCCAGCAGCATAGTTTCATATTTAAGTAAGCAATGCAATGGTTTCATCCATTTATTGCCTCTCTACTTATTTTACTTATGATGAAAAATAAGTCCTACAATGAAAGAATACTCAGTGTGTTATTTCTAGAGTATGCTCATATACTTACCCAAACAGTGTACTGGGGTTCTGGAGTACTGCAGTCTTTTGCAAAAATATAAGAGCAGTTTCCTGGGAAGTAGTAGTAAATGCCATCAAATGTTTCAAAATGATACTGTCCCCATGATTTACAAATCCCATCTCGGTCTTTACCAGTGTTAGGTACTGGAGAGAACAGAGTGAGTTTACAACAAGAACTGTAATCAAAAATTGACAGGCATCACAAGCATCTACAAAAGTATGAGCTCAGAATAGAAATAAGATCTTACAAAGGAAATATGCAGCAAGGACAAATGATTACCTCATTTATTCAACATTAAATGAAGTGAGTATGTTTTAGCAGCTTTAGTCACATGGGATCATTGTAAGTTTTTCATTTGCTTCAGTAGAGACATTTGAATTAAAAGCAGAGGTGAGGGAAGCTAGTGCATTGAAATAGCTGTTAATTTTATTTGTAATGTCACTCTTTGTTAGACAAATAAAATGACTTTTTTGTTGTTCAGCTAACTATAAAAAAGCCTGCTATCTACTGATGTACTAGACAGTGATCTAGCTGTTCTGGTGTTTATCTATCATTGCAGCCTGAGAGCTAAAATGTAGGCGAACATGACATTGCTTTTTATCTATCCCTAATAAAAAATGAGCTATTAACAATATTGTTTTTTAAAAGTGTACCTTAAATCTCATTTGAAGAGGAAACTTGACTTTTTTGGCCCAAAACTTACCAATTTGGCACCTGCTTCCTTGAGCCTGAAACAGCTGACAGTCACAGTCACCTGCCTCTGTGCAGGCTGCTCCATTAAGGCACTCCTGAGGACATGAACCTGTAAGCAAGCATTAGCAGATAGTATTAAGTAGGAACTTTCAGTAGATGTAGTATTTTGCAAACGGGCTGAGAGCCACACCAAATCTGTTTATTGTTACCTTACGAGGATCAATATGAGCTAAGAAAATTAACCAATAACAATCCTTAGTTTTTAAAATATACTTAATTTTATCCTTTCTGTTCCTTGGTTGAAAGAGAAGCAAGGTCCTGCTGGTTTGAGACTTGTAAACTAACAAATGAGCAGAAGGTCAGCCTCCTCCCAGCAAACAAAAGGTCAAGTTCCCATGTAAAGAAACCAAATCCCAGTCCTGCTGATCTGAAAATACACAGGACAGATCATTCTAATTTATGAAATTTAGCACAATTCATACATATGTTCAGCTCCTCCATCTTAAGGGTAAATTCAGCTTCTGAACTGTACAGGATATATAATTTAGTGTCAAAACCCAATTATAAATAAACTTCCCCCCCATTCTAATACAAGTGAGTTAAAGGTTATTTCTGCTTAAGAGGTTACTGGAGTCAGAGACTAAGGATTCCATGGGAATGGTTTGTTTTATGTTATTATTAGCAATTGCTTCCAAAAGCAGTTTCATTAGAGGGTTTTATAGCCTGTTTGGAAGCTAAGATCTCACTGCCATCTACTAACCATTTATTGAGGTGGGTCTAAATCATAGCTCCCCAAAAGTATAGAAGTACTCCCAAAGCAGGATTTCACCAGGTTTTGCAGACAGTTGCTATCCTACTTGGGGGAACTTTATGCTAGATACAAACATGGTCTTGCTAACCAAGATTTAAATTGCATTGCAAGAGGTGGGAAGAAAATTAAATAAACAGGGCCTTCCAATCCTAATGAAGCTGTGGTTCAAGCTGATAGTGACATTAGATGGGAACAAAATGGACATTTACAGTAAAGCGTACACAGAAATTACCAATGATTCAGAACATCAGTCTTCACTGTGAAACTCCTTTCTGTGCTTAGTTTTGAATTTTTTCCCATTTAAGAATTGCTTTCCAAATATATTCAACTAATCTGAAAATATTGATAATGCAGAAAACAGTGTTTATAGAACAGCACATGTGGAAAATTTCCTTGTTGTTATTAGAACATAGAGCTGTAAAATTACATCATTTATTTACATGGGAAATACAACAGAAGGCACCTACCCAGGCATACATATTTTCCAAAATGGATACTGAAATTCAATTGCATATGAAAAGCCTTTCTCCCAAACAACTTCTGTAACTCAGATCTGCTTCAAATGCTTGTACAGTGCCTAAAACCCTCCAGAAGCAGTTGCATATTCATTGCCTGAGCACCACTGTCCCCTCTCATAACCTCTCAGATTCACTGCTAAGGCCAGAAAATAAAAATTGCAAGTAAATTTTTTTTTAAATCAAAGCATTTGCTTAGTTAACTGTTCTGATTTGGTTCTAAGTCATTATTTTGAAAGTACAATTGTAACAGGAATTTTCTGTAATGGATAAAACAAGAAATTTAGTTTTGTAGGAGACATAATGCAGGAGTGCTGATGGGAAAGCAGGATTTTAAGGAGCATCTCTCCTCCCGTGGATGAGAAGGACAACACTGACCTCCTGGAGGACTCCACGTCAAGGCCCCATGAAGGTGTGACCGAGGAGAGGCAGATCCAATCTGACAGAGGAACATAAAAGCAAAATCACAGTGTTTGTGCTTTCAAATGAGCCAGAGTCATTGCAGCCTAATGTTTGTTTAGAACTTTGAGGGTTATTTTAATACAGAAAAGAAACATGCAGCTTGGCCACCATATTGCATGGCTGCAGGCAGGAGGGATAGACAACCTGAGACAGCAGCGAAGACAGGCAGCACTATGGGAAGGAGCAGTATACATTTCAGGGCAACAGGAAACAATATAGCTGCACAATGTGATCGGCACCAGCCTCTTCTCCACATGCTCTGCTTTGCCATTTCCAATGAACAATTGGGGCTCCACGGGTCCAGGTTTGGATTTACATTTGAGAGGAAGAGTGAGGGAACAGAGAGCGCTCCTTCCCTTTTCACCTTGTTCAAGTACCATAGTTGGAGAGTTCAGAGATGGGATATCCCACAATTTCCTCCTCTCTCCTAGCATATGCTCAGTTCTGCACTCCGATCATCATGTTATGGTTACTCCAGCTGCAATGGATTTCATCTCCTCCTTGAGATCCTTCAAAATTGCATTTTGGTTAATCCCAAACAACAGAGAAGGTGAATCTGCTTTTATCTGCTTTCTGTCTCATTAAGGAGCCAGGGAGCATGAGGCTATAAGGAAGACCTAGGTGTTACCCAGTGCTCTGGTAGGTCACATCTCCCCCTCCCTTCAAAGAACTTGTCCCATTTCAGTCTGAAAATGCTACAACGTTTTTACCCCCACCAGTTTAATTAGAAAGTTTAACACAACGAAGTACTGCACAGTTAAGTACTTCCCACTTACAGTTTTTAATGGCCAGTTTCAATCCTTTCCATTTATAATGTTTGTCTCTTTTCCTTAAATACCTCTTTATTTCTGTGGGCTATTCCCTCCCTGATACACTGTGAGAAAAGTTACCCTTCTGCACTCCCCACAGACATATATACCAGCCTTCAGCTGTACAACTAAGCAAATTTGTCCAAAACAAAAAAAATGTCTAAATCTTCCCTAGAAAGCTAATGTGTCATTCCCTCCTGCCACCAATCATCCTCCATGTCTGAAGTTTGAACCAATGGATCTCAAGGAAGAGGTTAGGTTCTCACTAATGCCTCATACAGTGACAGAGTAACTTCCCATTTCCAACTGCAAATAATCTGTGGAATCATAGAATCATAGAATAGTTTGGGTTGGAAGGGACCTTAAAGATCATCAAGTTCCAACCCCCCTGCCATAGGCAGGGACACCTCCCACCAGACCAGGCTGCTCAGTGCCCCGTCCAGCCTGGTCTCGAACACCCCCAGAGAGGGGGCATCCACAACCTCTCTGGGCAACCTGTTCCAGTGTTTTACTACCCTCAGTGTAAAGAATTTCCTTCTTATGTCAAGTCTAAATCTACCCCCTCCCAATTTACATCCATTGTTTCTAGTCCTCCCATCCGATATCATATTAAAAGTCCTTCCCCTGCCTTTCTGTAGGACCCCCTCAGGTACTGAGAAGTTACTCTGAGGTCCCCTCTGAGCCTCCTCTTCTCCAGGCTGAACAACCCCAACTCCTTCAGCCTGTCTTCACAGGGCAGTTGCTCCAACCCTTTGACCATCTTCGTGGCCCTCCTCTGCACTCAAATGATAGAAGGGAGACTTATATGAGATATTAGTAAGAAATGAGCAAGTACTTAGCAATAGGATGAGGAGCAATGGGTTGAAACTAAAGGAGGAGAGGGTTAGATGAGACATTAGGTGAATGCATTCAAGTAGCACAATCTGCCTAAAATCGAGCCAAAAAGTACTTCATCAAATCACCACCTGAAAGACCCCTACACCAAAATTATACAGGGTCCCTATAGCCTCTCATTAGCCAGAGAGGATCTGTTCCCTCCTGGCACAAGGCCTTGTTTCCATTTCCCCTGAGTTACTCTGAGACATCCTCCTGAGGAAAGCAGCAGCTTTTGGTCTTTGTGTTATTTCAAGGAGGGCAGAGGACACTTGCTGCAACAGCACTTCCAAGCTAAAGACCTTCCTGGGACACCATCTGTCCCACAGGCCTACTCACCTCAGAGGCTCCATTTACCTAAGTGCAGCATTTCACACCAGCTACCTTCCAGCTCTGTTGAGAGACATGTAGATCTCGAAGGGACTCAGACAAAATCATTCTCGGCTGAGCTGCAGACTCCACATAAGGCCATGAGGAGGGGTCACTTTGACCTTCCAATCTTGCCCCCATCGAATGGCGGCCCTTGCTTAGGCTCTACAGCCCAAGGCGGCAGCAGCAGGAGAATTAGGTTCACCATTTAATTTGAGTGCAGCATTGTCAGGATGCGGTGTTGAGGCAGGAGAAGTGGGAACCAGGATCACCATGGCACCTAGTGCAGGAGGGAGCCTTCAGAGGCAGCACCTCCATTGTGTCTCTCACCAAACACTAGCATCTTTCCAGAGTGCTCTGTTCACCCTCACAAAAGATGAAGGCATTGTGGTTTTATTTCCTATCGTGTGCGTCAGTCAGCTCCTCTAGGTGGGTCACCCAATCAGGCTATGCTTAGGGCAAATGAAAGCATGAGGCCATGGGCTGAGGTGGGGGACAAGCAGGTAGAGAACAGCTGCTCCTCCTCCATGTGCTCCTGTTACCACAGCCCTTCTCCCCACAAAAGCTCCTTTGTAAGTGCAGCGAAGGCCCAGAGCAGAAAAGGAGGGAGGGTTTCCCCTCCTGCCTGCTTTTTGCAGGTATTACCTACCTGGGCTGTTACAAAATCTCTCTTCTGCTGAGTTGCATTAAACTCATTTCTGGAAGAAAACAAAAAGGATCTTGTATAATCAAAAGTCTCTGGAGCAACCTGAATAAGCAGTTTCCCAGAGAGAAGTGTTTCTCTCTGATTACCATTACTTTATCAAAGAGGTCCTTCTCAGGTTAACATTTTAAAAGGTGACTTTTTTTTCTCTTTGTGGTCTCATTTTACAGAATTGGGAAGTTCTATGATCTCTGCTTGGACAAGGAGGTACCTGGAGCTTGTAGGGAAGATATAAATAGGCTCACATGACAGGATACAAAATTTTAAAGCAGCTTCGTGTTTACATGACACTGCTTGTGAGTGGCTGTGAGTTCTCCCAAGTGTTATTTTGATATACTGTGATGGCATTTTTTTATAGCAAGATATGGCTTTTCCAGCTGCAGCTGACTGAAATTTGTGATTAAATTTAGAAACAAGAAAATCAGATTATAAAATATACATAGTTTTATCAACAGTCCAGCATGGCGTATCATTTGGTGCAGATATGCATTCACTAGATCATTAGACATCTAAAGATACATCCAAGTAGATGCTTCCATTGAAATTGATGGCATAGTTCCCATTTAATTCAATGGGATCAGTAACATTCCCTAGTTTGGGTTTTGTTTGGATTTCAGCTTCTACATGAAAACTTGTATTGAAAATGTTTATTTTAAGGCTGTATGGTACTTACTATTCTGTGCTTCAAATAGCAGCTAGGATTTTATCATGCAGTTAAAACTGCAGAAGGACAATAATTTAATATACTTTTCCAGTCATGAAATCATGACCTCATCCTGGTGACATTGTACATGTCAAATTCAAGGCTGTATTTTACTTTCTAACCTGCATTGCATCATGATTATTCATTGTTCTGATTGTAGGACTTAACAAATAAGGAATTAAATCTTACCTTGAAGTTCTTCTCAAAAAAGAAAGCTTGCAATAAGATCCTGTAGATTAAAAAGTCATCAAGTTAAATGTCTTTCTACAGGGCAGTCTCATTCTGCACTTAGAAAACAGTCAAGTTTAAAACATTATTCAAATTGTTCTTTAATAAGTTTTCCAAAGCATCTTGAAACAAACATTTTCTGTTTCCAATGCATGTAGTGTTTATTACATTATTTCCTTCCTGAGAGACTGGTGGTCTCAAGTTTCCATCCATGGTCTCATTTCTGGTATATGCAACAATGAAAAAAAACAAAGAGTTCATACTTCTTCAGAGGCTCAGAACAAAACTGGTAAAATAAAAAGTTTGCTCAAAGCTGTACAGTGCTAAACTTCTACGGTGGTTATCTGTAATCATGTTCTCAGTGTTACCAGTAAATCATTTAAAAATAAAAGTGCTCTAGAGCTCCTGCTTAAAAAAAAAAAAAGGAAAACAAACAAGCAAAAAACACACCAAAACTCAAAACAAGCCAACAAAAATGTCTTTCTTATATCACCTTAGAAATCTTTATGATTGCAGGAAACAGAATCATTTTTTAACTACAAGAGTTATTAATTATCCCAGCATTCAAAAATGCTTAAGCAGGTGCAGTCTGTTCAAAGAAAATCATACTCCATGAGTGCTTACTCATCTGGCAATAATGGTGAGAAAGACAAGGAACTTAAATTTGATTCCTAAATAATTGTTCTGTTAAAATTTCTGATGCAAAAATGTATCTTTGAAAAAAAATCCATATAGTTTCTGTACCAGTGAGACAGAATGATACGTAATTTTTTTAACCTGTTTTAGAAAACTTACTGATTTGCGAATTTCATTAGGGTCTTAAAAATGCTTTTTCTTTATATAACATGAAGACATTAATATTATTTTTATAATATTAAAATGTTTAGAAAAATCTTTTTAGAAGTTAGTGCTACTTAAAAAAAAAAAAATAATTTTCTTACCTTGCAAAGAGAACAGCAATGAATAAAGCAAGAATAAAATCCATGGTATCATTAAACTGAGATTTCCCACAATGTTCATTTCAGTACAACTTAGTAATAGGAAATTTATCCAAATTAATGGCTTTAGTTACGATGGCATCTTAGAACTATGTACTTCTACAGCATGCTTAAATTCTTTAGAAGTCAGATAATTGGATGCATTATTTAAAATAATGCATTGTTAAAAAGAAAGAGAAAAGCAGACATCAGGCTTTGTAGGTAGCTACATACAGTGTCAGGAGCTCTGCGGGAGTTGCACACAACTTTCTGGCTGTCTCTCATTAGTAATGCATGGTAACTCCTCAGCAGGGACTGTATTAGTTACACATTCACTAGACCGGCAAGTATTACTCCTCTGTTGAATTGAATCGGCCCTTTATAACATAGCAGACAATGACATAGAAATGTTACTATGTCGTGATGGTTTGAGAGTTGCTTCAGTCATCAGACAACTTTGTGTGCTTTGAAAGTTGCATTGAGTGCTGCCCTTTGCTGCTTACTACAGTTAATTTGTTTTTCCAGACTCCGCAATGATGGTTCTGTACAAATTATAACTAGATGGCTTTAGAGATTAACATTTTAATGTTCCTTAACTGTTCCAAAAGGAGTTCCAAAGGAGAGATTTCAACTTCTATTAAATAGTACATCTGGATTATCAAGACTATCTTAGACAAATTTTTGTGTATAGTTTCCTTATACCACAAAAGAAGACTTTCCAGAGGGTAATTACTTTTAATTTTTAAATAAAACCCGTTGCAAACATTTCGTAGCAGCAAAAATGCTGCGATTGAGAGACGGGACGCTGCTTGATGCAAGCAAAATGTCGCTTTATTGTACCTACTGACATGCTTTTATACCTGCCTATATGGAACATACCAGAACCTTGTGCCAATTGGTCGATACCTTGCAAAAGGCACTTACTGATTGGTTAAAGCAAATACCAGCACCTCCTCCAAGGCAGTCGCAAGGTAAGCAGGGCATCTTTGGTCATGCAAAGGACTCTGCAAAACAAGCACGCTGTTCACTCTAGGCAGCGGCGCCATCTTGTTCCTCCCAAGGCTTGCAACCGAGAAGTTCCAGCACATCTGCCGCCATCAGCTGTGTAACACTAGAGGTTCAGCCTAGGTCAGCTATGTCACATCCTTCACAAAAAGAAGAAAGAAATCAACAGGCTTTGTTTTTAACCTTCATTAAAATCTAAAAATATAATTTCAGCAATATTTTAAAATATAACGTATCTTGCCTGCTTTACCCTCACACTGATATATTTAAAATACATATCATTAAAAAGTGCAGTTTTAAAGGCATATAAACAATAGCTGAAACTGCTATTGCTCATTTGACATCATGAAGCCAGTCTAAGTCTCCACTCTTCCTAGGATGTGGCTTTCGAGACCCTAAGCATGCTAATGAAGATTGGTTTGTACTGAAATAAAATTAAATTGTTGATAGTCTCCCTCAGATAAAAGGCTCTGCCATCATTTCTTCTAGCCCTTTCTCTTTCCCACTCCTCAGCTGTAGAGGAGAAGGCAAAGGAAAACATAGTTACAATGCTATACAGTGTTTGGAGTAATTTAGATTTATTTTTATTTTTGTTGTATGTGAAAATTCTGTTGTCACTCAATTGGCATTTCACAAGGTTTTTTGCTTTGTTTTTATTTCTGACTAGTTCTAGGTCAATCTCATGGGCTGGCTGCTTATCTGCAGCTGGACTGCATCTCCCAGCTTAGTCTGATCTGCTCCACATGGTCCAAAACCACACCAGAGAACAAGAAGAAGCAAAAGAAGTGAGTTCCTGATCCAAATTGACACACTGATGTAGTTACCTCCTTGTAGAAGGTGACAAAGGCCAATCAACATTTCATTCTCTCCACAGGCTGCTTTCAAGCTGAGATGAACCCAAGCATTAATTCATCTGGATTCCATTATCAGTCTCTAAGTTATCTTACTTTCAAGCAAAATCTGGTTTAGAAACTGCTTCAAAGTCTTCTAAGAAATCTATGACCTGTTGAGGGATCTT
>VZTY01004195.1:24123-68079 GCA_013400935.1 Turnix velox
CCCCAACTCCTTCAGCCTGTCTTCATAGGGCAGTTGCTCCAACCCTAGTTCATGTTGGCTCTTCCCACAAAAGAGAACCTTGCAGACAGATTTAATGCAAGAAAGGAATTGCTAAATAACACTGGGGCACAAAGAGAGGGCAAAGCACAGAGAGGTGGTGGAGGCTCCATCCCTGGAGACATTCAAGGCCAGGTTTGATGAGGCTCTGAGCAACCAGATCTAGTGCAGGATGTCCCTGATCATTGCAGGGGGGTTGGACTTGATGGCCTTTGAAGGTCCCTTCCAACTCAACACATCCTATGACTCTACAAAAGACAAACCAAAGACAGGAGCTGGCAGCTGCTGCCCCACTAGTTTACTATAAAATTTGGTTTTGGCAGAGCTCATGGTTAAAGAAATTAGTGAATTTGAAGAAAAGAGTAAAAGGTGAGTTATTAGCAAGGTACTTACCAACCCCTTCTTTCTGACAGCCCCTTCCACAGTGGATCTGTGCGTACCATTCTTTCAATCAGTTTTTTCCATAGCATTCCCTCAGAGATGACTCTCTGCCATTCCTTACACACCAGCTCTGCTGCACACAGAGATCGGGCATCCAGGTAGGAAAGGATGTTCTCTGCTATGTGATCTAAGCCTTGTTCTGCAAAGAAAGAAAGGCAAGCAAAATGGCAGTCATTTCCTAGTATACTTCTAAACAAATTCTGCAACACACAGAGAAAGCCTCTGGAGCAACATGATCTCATGACAGGCTACTTCTGGCTTTACACAGTCATTAAATTAAAAAAAAAGAAAAAAAAATCAAAGAAACTACTATTCTCTTTCAAAGAATTAAGAAATTGTGTGCAGTCCTTCATTGCATACTAAATTTGCTATGGCTTTCCTAAAAATGATCAACAGAAAGGAGAAAACTACACATAAAGTTGAATTATGTACAAGTCAACAAATGTTCTTAAAAACAACAAAAAAAAAGGCTCTAAGAATTGGGAAAGCTCACACCATGTAAATAAGGTTTATATAAGCTTTTCAATGCCAGTCAGCAGGACAGATTGAAATACTGGAGCATAATAAGGTTCAAATAAGTGGTGGATCTCAAATCTCCCCATTTCCAAGCCAGCAAATGCTCTCCTAACAAGCTCTCCAAGCAGCTTTAAGTACATCCATACTCTAAAGAAAATTCCAGGGCATTTAAATACATTGTGAAACTGGTCTCCCCATCTGCCACATCCCAGTCTTACCAGTAAATAACTTTTTTGAGATTCTAAAAGCTTCTCACTTAGGAAATCTTTATCTTACAGTGATGTTACATGATTCAAAACAGCTTTTACATAATATAAACATTTTAAGGTCATTTCAAGAGTTAAATTTTACATCAGGAATCCTTGAATATGAGAATAAAAATTATTTCATTATGCAAAGTGAAGGACACAGCTAGGTAAGAAGAAAGAAACTCTGCTGAGTAAGCATTTCCCTGACTCAGAGGTTCCAAGTGTGAACAGGGCACGTGCCATGTTTTAGTGGGACCAGATTTAACTGGAATTTCAGATTTCAGTACAAAACAGCCATGTAAAACATCTCAGGATCAGCTACAACAGAGCAAAGGGCTGTCTGGTACATCTGTAATGCTGTAATCACACAACATAACCATCTAGATACTTTCCCAGTACAGAGCATGTTATATTTTGAAGAGATTCTTATTTTGACATAAAGCACTTCAGTTTCCAAAGGAAACAGTGCAGAGGATATGGCAATTAAATACCATAATTGCAAACTCTGCAGCAGAGCTCAGCACTGGGTGTTTAAGACTCCCATTTCACTGCACCATTTTCCTTTCAATAGCCATTACCCAATGTCTGAGCTTAAATCAACCTCCTCTCACCCTTCAGGCTGTGACAGCTAAAGTTCAGGGCTAAAGAAGTATTAATATTCACCTGGGTAATGAAAGAGACCACAGCACTAAGAAATTACAGAATTGGTAATTCAGTTAAACCTGCAGCAGGCTACTATGTTTTCAGTTTTTTTAATTAAACATCAAAATGAACAACTGCCAAGTCTGGAAGAAGTTAAAAGAAACTAAGAGTGGACAATATTATGTTTAACAGGGAAACCAGCAGACCTAAGATTCTTAAAACACTGATGGTTACTTCAAATCCACAAAATGTGGCAAAGACAAGAACACTGATTTTCAACTTCCAGCTCTCCCAGAGACAAAAGGATGCTTTTTTGTTCTTTCTATGTAAATTTTTAATCACAGAGTCAGAAGGGACCTTCAAAGGTCAACTAGTCCAATCCCCTGCACTGACCAGGGCCACCAGCAGGGCAAAGGAGCAGAGACATGAAGCAATTTGAGCTTGTTACATGACCTTAACTCTTTATTAGAAGGAAAAACATTCTCCAGCTATGTCTGGATTCCAAAAAATCTCTCAGTGTGTGCACTTGACTTGTGCACCTGAAAGACTGCAGGTGAATGAGCAGATGAACACTTTTTGCTCAAAATACTGCTCTTTAGTAGCTGTATAATGGGATGACAGGATCCACACTGAACAGATCCACCTGCTGGATACTTCTCTCATTCCAAAGGCAATCAGTTTAATTTTCTCTAATTGGCACAACTATCACACACATGTAACCAATGTTCTCAGAATGAAAAAGAAGAATACCACTCAGCTAAAAGCCTTAAAAGAAACTAAAGCTACACTTATTTCAGCCACAGACTTGGAGACTATGGGAAAAGGTAGCCTTGAAGACATCAATAACACCTTGCAAGCTTTGAGTAATTTCTGAAATGTGAAAATCACAAAAGTATCAGGCATAAAATTAATTCTCAAGGGACAAAAGTGACAGATAAGCAGATGTTCAAATGATAGTCATGCACAAAATAATCTTCTTTAAAAGATGATCTGTTACTGCAATCTCCTGGCAACAAATTAAATTATCCTCCCTCCCAAATTAAAAAAAAAGAAGAAATTAAAAAAGAAAAAAAAAATGAGAACCTGGAGCAGAAAAGTCAACCCAGTGAAGAAGCTACAGTGCAAAACATCCTTGAATTCAACAAACACATGGTTCTGTGATCTTTTTGATGGTGCTGGATTTAGTGTTTTACCCCTGCTCCAACACACCTTTATCACCTTTCAGAAGACACTAAGCAAGTCAGCTTGAAAGTGGAACCTTCAGAGCCAGGACAGCAGCACCACTTGGTTTTTGAATCAGATTCGAACATTTTTAGGAGTTCCATAGAGAGCAAAAAGCATATTCTATTATTGGAAACCCATATGTTGGATTTTACATTCTTTGTGCGAGTGAGAATGCACGTGTCAGAAGTTGCTGGAGAAGTATTTGATTTACATTATTATTTTGAGACCATTAAAAACTATCTGGATGACAGTCAAGATGGCAGATGGCAATCACCAGGGCTTGCTTTCTACACCAAAACTTTGCAGCATGAAGCAAATAGAGGATCCTACAAGTCCATGATTTTATGATTCTCTATTTAGAAATAAATGTGATGTCCAACTACTACAAAGTGTTCAATTCCTTTTAATTCACCTTCATGAAATGCTGTTTTTTCAGAAGGAAATGCACAGAACTCATTAAGAAAAATTATATATGACATATTGTAGTTGTTTGGCTTTTCACACAGCTGCAAACAAAAGAGCAATGGTGATCCCTGGGAAAACAGTTGTATCAAAATGTGGAAGCAAAGCTACAAATCCCATGCTCCAAGCCTGGAAATGCAACTGAAACAACCCAGATACCAGTAACAATTTGTCCAAAAGATAAGCCTTTTCTTGGAGAGATCAATGTTGCCATTTCTGGCTGTCAACAAGATATCTGAAGCAGAGGTGAAGAGTTGGCAAACTGCTGCTAAAGCACCAGGAGGGATTAAGGCCATTTCCTAGGAAAAAAAGAATTACAAGACTCTGGCTCTGGACAGCATCATCAGAGAACTGGCTCCAGCATCCTAAACCAGAACCTCTGCTTCACAGACTATGTTCCTGAGTGCAAATAGAACTGGGTATCACTGTCACAGAATAGCTTAAGTTGAAAAGGACCTTAAGCATCATCAGTGCCATGCCCTGCTTGCATGTCCCAGTTGCTTAAAGCCCCATCCAGCCTGGCCTTGAACCCCTCCAGTGATGGAGCAGCCACAGCTTCTCCGGGCAACCTGGGAAATGGGCTCACCATCATCAGTGTGAAAAATGTTCTCCTAATATATAATCCAAATCTGTTCTGGTTAAAAACTGTTCCCATTGTTCCCCTCCCTGATCCAGAGTATTTCCCCAGCTTTGCTGGAGACCCTTAAGGGACTGTAAGGGGCTCTAAGGTCTCCCTAGAGCCCTCTATAGGGTAAACCCAACTTCTCTCTGAGCCACCACTCAAAACAGCCCAAGTCTAGCCCTTGCAGCATCTCTGAGGCTACTTCTGGACCTGCCCTTACAGCTCTATGTCCTTCTGCTGTTNCAAGCCCTTGCAGCATCTCTGGGGCTTCTTCTGGCCCTGCCCCTAGGCAGAATTGCAGAGGGGTGTCACCAAGAGGAACAGAGGGGCAGAAATCCCCTTCTTGCCCCCCCAGCCCACACTGTGGGGCTACAGCTTAGGGTGTGGGAGGTTTTCTGGGCTGGCAGCCCACCTTGCAGTTCACTGTGAGCTTCTCATCCACCAACACCCCCAAGTCCTCCTCCTCAAGGCTGCTCTCCAGCCATTCTCTGCCCAGTCTGGATTTCTCTTTGGAAATTACAATGTGTTCCATACTTTCCAGTGGCATGTAAACAACTAAAGAGTATCAGGCCAAGCCCCAGGTCCTTCTCAAAATACAATTTTTTAAAAAAATAAATCATTTCACTGTAACAGACATACCAAGCATTTAGAGACAGGGCTAGAACACAGCTCCTAAGCGGCGTTAATTCTCCAAACAAACTCAAAGTACAAGGAAAAGACTTCTCTCTGGGATGATTTTCCTTTTCTACAGGTTAGGATTGTTCTCAAGAAGATACAGACCTGAATTTTACCTGCAGAAGGATGTTCACTATGAGATTGAGTGCTTGGAGAGACAAAAGATGTGCTCAGCTTGCTTTTAATCACTTACCCAACACCTTTTGAGGCTCTTGCTTGCAGTGTGTAATCCTAATACCAAATATTCATTAATCCTTAACTGCACCAAACCAAGGTTTTCAATAAAAGCTAATTGCAATCAGTCCCCACAGCTCCACACCACCCATAAAAAAAAAATCAGACTCAAAAATCAGAGACTCGAGTGTTTTCTGATCTTAAAACATGACAATCTCATCTACTATGAAAGTCACACGCAGAGCACAAAACCACAAATGCTTTGCTTTGCCACCAAATCTGTTCTGAAGATTTTTACTCCTTGCAAAATAGCACAGATTTAAATTGTTAAAAAAAGATGCCAAGTCAAATCTTGGCCCCAATTAACATAGGAACAACAAATTCAAAGCACAGATACTTAGATGGGCCCACCATCATTATTTCAGACAAGATGTAAGACTAGCTTAAGACATAGTAAAACTTAAAACCCTACATTTACCTATTTTACACTAAAGACAGTGAGCATTTGGTTTTTTTAGACAGTTTCTGTAATAGGTACTAAAGCCTATTGATTTTATTAGTAAAATATATTTAGTATTTATTGGGACACTTTTCGAAAAACATTATTTCCAACTCCTCAGTCCCTACAATATGCATTTTTCTAGAGAATGGTAAAAAATTACAGCTGCTGTCGATTACAGGCACCAGAGGAAGGCTTGGTTGAATTTCAATAATAAATTAAAACAATTAAAACCCATGGGGATGTCAAAACTCAATGTGCAAGTATCACTCTGTATGAAAATGAAATGCAAAGTGGGATGTCAGCTCTCCAAAACTGATTTAACATTAGATATGAAAAAGCCTCTTCCATCATACAACTCTACAGACTTTTATTATTTTATTTAAAAATTTAAAAGAAGCCTGGCAGGGTTTTAGCTTGCCTGACACTAACAGTTCTAACACACAAAACAGACAAGGAAGGAACCTTCTTTTCCAGTCAAGGTAGTGCTCAAGGGTCAAAGCTGTAACTCATTTACAGAAAGGGCTTAAGTTGGAGGAGACCACGTGAGAAATATTAAAATCAGCATCTTAAAGATAATTAACGGAAGCAAAAGCAGAGAAGTGACAATTTATTCTTGAAATTGTGGTTGGTTACAAAGCCCTGCCTTTTGTGAGCTGTTTTTGCCACGCCTGAGGCAACAGCTTTGGCATTAAAACAGAGAGTAAAGGCTTTTGAGCCCTTGGATCAGGGAGACTTGCACTTAAGAGCTGATACTGCCAGTGGTTTGAACTAAAAGAGCCCAACCACAGCCCAGCTTGTAAGAACAGACCCTGCAGACTAAACATCCCACCAGCACTTAGAGAAAAGCACACCAGAATTATCATTTTTTTCCACTGAAGCAAAGGGAAGCCAGATATAACAACCTTTTTCCATTTTTCCTGCATTCTCACAGGTGGCAAATCAGGACAGGAGCAAGCAAAACCTATTTCTATTTAAAACAATGGAATTCTACTCCTTTAAAGATCAGAAAAAAACTATCTTATACTTATATGTACCTTATTGTTATCTTTCAATGTAATGATAGTCCAGTTCAGCATTGATTTCAATCAGCTCAGATTAAATTTTTGTAGAAATTCATATATATGTTCTTCAAACACTATATTATCTTTAAGAAAGGCTGAGGAAGGGAAAAGCTCACAGTATTTGCATCTTCAAAGGCAGCAAGAGCTGCAAATATAAATGCTTATATGCTTATATGGAGCTCTATTACATTTCTTAGAGATAAGAATTCTTTCTGAAAGAACTGTACACCCCCATGACTTAAACACTGAGGTATAAAATAAAACCAAATGCAAAATGATAATTGAAGCTCACAGTTGCACATGATAACCATAACTGTCTATTGCACTTCATTTTTTTACTTGATTCCAGATGTTCTCTAGAAAAATCAACATTCAATGTTCTGAAAACAAGCTGGAAGAGCATCCCCACTGCCTAAAGGACTCCAGTCAAAACCAGGAGTACACTTTGATGTGTGTGGGCAGACAAGCTAAATCTCCTATAGAGTAACATCCATGAAACTGAGGTGTGGGAGGGGAAAAGGACCCACCTTTCCCTTTCACTGCTGTCTCACACATTTTTAAGCCTGTTTTTTAAGAAAACAGCATATGTATGAGGTTCTGTATCTCTTCTCTTGGCCTACCCTTTGTTCTTCTTTCCCTTCCAACCACCAAGTTTGTTTCAACCATGTTTGACAGAGCCAAAATCCTCCTGTCATCTCCAAAAGTTGAATTCCTACAGGTTCTACAAAAACAGCAGCACCAGAGAGAAGAAAAAGTTGTAACATGCAAGCAGCATTCTGCCCCTGATACCAGGAAAGCCCATGCACACAAGAGCATCCAAGCACACCAGCCACTACTGAAGCATCAGGGTTTGTAAGATGATCAAGCTTAAAAAGGAACTTTAAATCTCTGCACTAAGAAAATTCAGAGTTTCTAATTTGATGTATGATTTATATCACCTTCTCATTCACTCTCATATCCTGGAATTCTTGGTCTAACATCCACAGAGCACTCACTCACTTACAAAGTCAAGCAGAACAATTTGACCCCTCATTTCCCACTCCACAAGCAACATCTATACATTTGCCTTTCAAAGAATCAAAGCAATCATTCTCCACAGCAGAAAAAAACCCCATGGATACTACTCCTTCCAGAAGTTATTGGGAAAAACAGCTTACCAGGAGATGGAAAGCTGAAAACTCTATACAAGTATTACTGCTCTGTGGGGTTTTTAAAAAAAATTCATAGAGCAAGTGAAAGAACAGATTTCACATCAAACCTATCAATATAGGTTTTTACTGACTGATGGCAGAAGTGCTTTGAGCAACTGAAGGAAGGATTCATGGCTGGACTATACAGTAAAAACACATAATTGCTTTTGCTCTTGAGTTGTCAACCAGACCAGACAAACCAGATTCACTTATTTAAGCAGGCAGCTTTTTAGCTACAATTCAGGAAACTCAGAACAAAACTGAGATGTAATAAATATTTCACAAATGAAAACATCCCTATAGTATCTTCCACACTTCCAGGGCTTATATGAAAAAATTATTTGGAGTAGAGACTGCAGAGAAACAACTTTTATGATAACACAGTTCCAAATTAAACACAAACTATTCTTCAGGATATGCTTCTTGTAACTACTCTTACATGGAACAACACTGGCATCCAGTGGCCAATTCAATTAATCACAGAAGTGAATGACTGCAGCCACCCTCCTGGGCTTTTTTTTTGACTGAGACTTTACTAACATGGGACAATTCCCAGCTGGAGGATGGTCTGAAAAGTTTTCATACATCCAAAACATTAAACAGGAAAAAAAATCTATAGATACATCTCTTGTAAACTAGCTGCTGATTTACCTGGTAACGCAGTGATGAAGTCCCGCTGCAACATGGGCTTCAAGTAAGAGTTAATATGTCCATGCTGATAGTGACACATTCGTGAAATAAGGTGTTCCACAAATTCAACTTGATCTGATTCAGACCACTGGTCAAAATATTTAATACACAAGTCTTTTTCCTTTTCGTAGTTGCCTTCTGATGGTCTTTTTCTTGAGACAATCACAGATGAAGTTCCATTACTTATCTGTTATTAGAAAAGGAAAACCAGCATGTAAATACAAACAAGCTTTAGGAGAACTCTCTCAAGGAAGAAAATGGACCAAAAGTAAGTGATTCCACAGAAATATATGAAAATAAACTTTTTCACAGTCAGTGTGAGAACACTGGAAAACAGGCAGCCCAGAGAAACACTCTGGAGACATTCAAAACCTGCCTAGTCACATTCCTGTGTGACATGATCTGGGTGTTCCTGCTCCAGCAGGGGGATTGGGCTAGATGATGTCTCTTCCAACCCCTGACATTCTGTAATTCTGTGTAATCAATAGAATTAAAATATATTCTTTAAGCTATGCGAAACAAATTTCCTCTTTCATAGATAATAATGATTGCTAGAAGTTACATCTTAAAGACATCTATTCCTTTACACCTCTTAGCATTTAAACAACAAGGAATTTAATTCTTAGCACAAACTTCAGCAGATGAAACCAGGAGTTTCTTCTGGATGCTGCAGTCTGGATCCTCAAATTACTTACTCCAGCAGTTGAAACAATACCTAACTTTGGTAAAGTTAAATGTGTTCTCTAGCAACCACAAAAATTCAACATCCTCCTATCAGTGTTGAGCTGTTTGTCCATAAACAAAAGCTGAGAATTACACAACATCCAGGGCTTGTTTTGGAAAAAGAACTCATGTCAATGTTTAGGGCATCTACATAAAAGTGTCATTAAGATCCTGAGAGCTTTTGCTACAATTTAGTTGCTACAAGAACACTCCAGGAATTAATACTAATTAGTAAATAGAAACAAGGATTGATACCAGGTTCTTGGAGCCTCCAGAAGACCAAAAGGGCCTGCTAGGGAACAGACAGCTCTCTGAAATAGTTCCAAACTTCTTCAGAGCAAATTGTTTGCACGTCCTTTTCACGTGAAGGCATTAAATTTTTTTCTTTTAAAACACAGTCACGTGCTCAGAAAGATTGAGCTGTAGTCTCAAGCATCCTTTGACACAGAATTCTCCTTTCAAAGTTGGCACAAGCCACAAAATCTAAAAAGATCTAGTAATTTCTCAAGTATTATTCCTCAGTTTCATCCTTCACTTGAAGGCTGAGCTAAATTGAGGATAATACAGTGAAGGATCAATTATATATGTAGTAAGGATACATACAAGGACAATTAGACACAAGATTTGGAAGTTTCTCAACAATGGGAATGTAGAAAAACACACAAACTCTCTCTAAGTGAATGTTATTCCTACCTGCCATAGGGTATTTTTCTTTGGAGACTCATCTTCATTCTGATCCTCCATTACTGACGTGTTCTAGAAAAAAAAAAAAAAGAAAATTATTACTTCAAATTTTTATTCTGTGGCAATTCCTTGCTTTTACAAGCATGATGTAGAAGCAAATCAATTGAATAGATAAAATTCTTTTTTTTTTTCCCAGTGAATGGAGTTATCAAACATTTCTGGCCACAAAACCTGCGTATTACAAATAAATTCCCCTTTTAACTGACATGTTTATCAATTCCATTTACTGTAAAGATAACTCCCCAACCTTCAATTTCCTCTGACAGGTTTTCATGCAGCCTTTCAATGCTTTTCTCACTGGGAAATAAATTCACTTTCATCCTACTCAAGCCAAAGTAATTAAACCTGTCAAAGCAATCAGCTAGCACTTTTTGCCAAAGTTGAATTGCTTATGTCTTGATAGAAAAACAAAAAAAAAATTAAAAACAAAGTTTACACTACTTACATGCAACAGAATATGATCTTTTTTTTCCCCAGCTCTAGCATACCACAACAAGGTGTTCTCTACAGAACATCTCTGTGATTCCCTGTCACAGCCTGTCCCCATCTTTCTTCACCCTGACTTAATTACAGCCCCCTCCCCACATTGTAACTGTTCCTCCCTGCTGCTTCCTTCCCTTTTCTTCCAGAATAAGATGGAAGAATTTCTGCAAATATTCAGCTGCAAATGTTTCTTCTGGAGGTTCCCTTAGTTTCCCCAAAAATCTTGTCCTCATTTCTTTTTGGGTTTTGAATTATGTGCTCCCTTGTGCTGTCCATCCCACAGTTACCATCTAGTTCTACCTACTCATCTGTACCCCACACCCAAAAAGTTACTGCTCATTTTACTTCACATCAACCCTGTTCTCCTCATTACTCATGCCCAAGAGACACTGGCTAACCAGCAGAGGACTATAATGGAAAACTGAAGTTCTTAAAACATTCTTTTTATCTCAGTCTTCCTCCCTGCTATCAGCTGTCTCAAGAGAAAGAGGAACAAGGTGCTCAAGTGAAACACGTGATGGATAAGTCATACAGTTCCTTCACTCTTGGTGTCACAGATTATGGATTAACCTCTTTGTAACTACATCCAACCTCCAATTGAAAGCACAATTCCACCTCAAAAGCATTCACACCTTCATCTCCTCCTTTTCTTCCTTGCATAAGGGATGCACCACACCAGAACACTCAAAAAACAAAGTTTTACCCCTCTGGACAAGCTACCTTCTATCTCCTGACTACACTGCCTTATCCAAAATTATCTTGAACCCTATTCTGCCTTGCTGTTAGGTATGAAAAAACATGCAATACAGGAAAAATATTACAATATGACAAAAATTACCTCTACATAATGGGAAAACTCAAGTCTGTCTGGTTATGACACACTTAACAATGACAGGAGATGGCCAGTGAGGAAACCAAGAACAGACAAAGGCAGCAAAGGTTCTGTGCTACTCCANTACACCTAACAATGACAAATAGAAGCCCAGGAGATGGCCAGTGAGGAAAGCAAGAACAGACAAAGCCAGCAAAGGTTCTGTGCTACTCCACAGGCATCTATTGGAGTGTTTCTGGTTTTGCACAAAACAGTGACAGTGGAAAAGTAAAAACAACCCCTTCACAACTTCAAAATTGTAGTTATTTGAGGGTCATTCCACTTCACACTGTTCCTAACCAGCACCATTCACTGATGCTCAAACAATGATGCTCTCCCACCACACCATGCCACAAGAGGGAACACAAAAAGACTCAGTGGGACACCTGGCCCACACCAGCAGACATTACTCCAGAGAATTATGCAAGTTTTTTACTTTTAGTTTAAATATGAATGTGGAGAAATACTCATTACAGTGATCTCATATTGTTAACAGTGTTTTCAATTCACTATGTGTTTAAATGAGTAAGGAGTGTCCCACCCCTTCTTGTAGTTGAAGAATAAATACATTTATCCTGTGAGCTAAGAAACATCAAATGCTTGAGTAGTCAGTATTTTCAGAGATTCCACACCACATCAATCCTAACCTAATGTTTCTTCAGTAGGTCACAGTGAGTCTCTGCCATTGCTTTCTTCTGCTCCTTTACTGGAAAACCTCTGAAAAGACCACTGCTAACACCAGAGATGTGGGTTAAGAACTATCTATCTCCTAAGTGTTCTGTCTTTTCATTCAAGGAAGAGCAAAACAGCTATGAAACACAAAGCATGCCCTTCTCCACTGATCCCCTTCCTTCAGGGCATCAGAGCAGAGTCCTGGCTAAGGGGACAGGCTCTCACATCCCCAAATAGACAACCTAGCACTGACAGTAGTGCTACTGAGAGACATCTCCATCACTTCTCAACATCAGGGCAAGGAATGTTAGGGAATGCTACATAGATTTGTTTTTGGCTGGGTGTAATTGTGTATTTAATTGGGAATTAGGCAGCTGAATCATAATTTAATGCTATCTGCTATTTTGTTTATTGCTTTTTCTCTCTTTCCCCACCCTGAACTCATTCTTTAGAGCTCAAGGGTTCTTTCTGCTCCCAAATATATATAGCTTTTATCTAGCTAATAAACTTCTGGGATTATTCCCCAGATCACCCACATTGGCTCAGTGATTTTACATATCTCTCATGTGTCTCTAAAGCACTAAAGCCTGATAACTGGAGCCTAAAAGATGACTAGGTGGATCCTGCCCTGTTGTCTGGAAGAAGCAATCAGACAACTCTCAAAATCCCTGTACATCCAACAGCACCTGGTGAGAGAATAATTTCAGAATTCCTAAGAGCTGGTGTCACTAGTCCTTGCTGGAGAAGCTCTTGAGCAAGAAGGAAGACAGGCATCTACAAGTCCAACTCTAGCCTTCATCATGCTGCTTCCCTGAATTCACCTGGCACATTGGTTTTTACCACACCCACCAATGCTGCTGCCTCCACAGCCTTCCCAAGAGGCTTGAAAGTGGCATTAATACAAACTTCACTCCATTTTCTTGCCCCTCATCCTGGTGAAAACAACATCTTCTCATTCAGTATCTCGTGGCAAGGCCATGAACCCCTACAACTGACCATCACCCACAGACTCTTGAAATAACAGCCCCACAACCACAGCCAAGCAGTGTCTCAGAGGGGGAGACCTTAGATACCAAATACTGTCAGCTCATCCTCTTTGTAAATTCAGTTTCTCCAGAAACTCTTGTTAAGTCACTCACAGCTCTTGCAAAAGTAGAATGGTATTTCCAACCAGCTGTCATTCCTTAATTAGTCAGCCTGGAATTAGCACTCTCTAGCCCTCACTAGGAATGGCAGCAAGAGTCAAGTGATAACAATAGGTCTAAGCTGAGATGTTTTCCCTTGCCTTATAGTTGCTATAACCCAAACCAATAAAGTCACATCTTTATTTTCACTAACAGTAAAAGCAGCAGTGACTATCAAATCTGCAAACTCCTTTACAAGCTGTAAAATTTTAAAAGCTTGCCTGCAGATTATTTGCATCCCATATTCCTCACTAATTCTACAGGAACTTCATGCTCACTTGAGTCCTTCAGCTCCACAGTCCCTCAAGTCCCACTGGAATGTCTATGAGATATAGACGAACACAGCAAATGAGCCCAAAAGTTACATGCCTAATGATAAACAGCTTATTTCCTTTTTGAAAAGCTTACAAAAAACCCAAAAAAACAAATAATGAATGTCCACCAAAGGCAAAAAAAAAATCTTTTAGATATGGTGAAACATGATAAATTACAGTTTCAATTAAGATCCTTACCCAGTAGGAATTAAAACTGGTATCTCAAGCATAGTAGTCCCACCTATGTATGATTATATGACATTAGGAGTAAATGTACTTCATCTGTAAATAACTGGCACTCTCATGAGTGAGATATATTGAAAAAATAGCAGGAATCTATGAAGCCTGTAGGGGGTTAGCAGATTTCTAGCAGATTTGTGGTAGCTACAGGCAGGTAATGCTTGGGTTTGTTCCGTGCTTCAAGACTTGGGAGTGCCTTTAGTCATTTAATTGACTCTGGAGAGGAAGAGCATGGAACAGCTTTGTTCTTTAACCCACTTTTAGTTCCAGTATGGAGAGAGCAATTATAAAGTGACAGCAGTAATCCTGGGAACTGGGACAAGACAGGCAAGCAGTAGCACCTAGGCAAGGCAGACAACACTGCAGATGTTGTTTTGGTGAGGAAAAACTCTTCCCTTCCAAAGAATGGATTCACAGAGTGACAAAAACCAGGCAATAGCTGTGTTAACCCTGACAAACAGCACAGCAGCCTTCAATTATTGTATTTTCAGATATAAGGAAAAGGAAAATTATACAAAACAAGAACTTCACCTTCCCACTACCTGTGAGACTGCACCAGTTGTACTGAACTGAGTTAAAGACTGAGCTAAGCCTCCAAAAACATCTAATTTCTGACCAAATTCCAACTCACTGGAAGAGATAGAAGGAAATTTCAGTGAAAATTACAAAATAAGCAAAACTAAATGACACATTTCATCTAAAGAGGATTTGACCTCCTCTAACAAATCACATCTGTGTCAGACTTAAGTGAATCTGAAGAAATTATCCAAAACAACTACAACATACTTTGATACCTTGAAGGCAAGCACAAACTGCCTTCAGAAAGCAGCTCTGCCAGCATGAGGGCTGCTGAAGGCATTAATTAAAGATTCAGCTAGAGAAGGAGGGGAAGCCACTATTCCAAGTGACAACTGGACCACAGCAGTGAGGCAGAAAGCCAGATAACCATCTTTACCATCTAAGGGTGATGAAGATGTGTCCCTCTTGGCTTCCTGCTTTTAACTAGAAATCCCTGAATGGTTTTGAGTATTTTTAAATGAATGCAAGCCTCTCCTTCAAATGTAATCATCACCACTTTCTAATCCAGAAACCTGTTAAACAGTACTTATTAATAATATCATGATAGCTGGCTGTGGATAGGAGGGGATTTTAACTAGTGAGAGATTCCTAGTAAAAAATATACTATAACACAAACACTGACTGAAGGTGGAGAACCACTAGGTTAAGCTGTACAAGATGTGAATCAGCTCTTCTCAAAGAAAGGAATGAAGTTTTCATCACACCCCTCAAAATCTGAATATATCAGGCTGCAAAGATACACAAAACCACTACAGCACTTCCAGAACCTAGCTCAGAAATGGAAGGTCACTGACAAAGCTTATAATCCCAGACACTGCAAAGACTTCCCATGCTCACAATCCCTTCAGCAGCACAGATATAGACTCTATGTGGAGGAACAACATGAAAAAGATTCCCAAATTAAAAGATTAAGCATAAAACAGTATGGATGGCTATTTAAATCTGAGTAATAAAGATACTTGGCTTCACACCTCCAGCTCTGGGGCTCACCACACACCAACCATCTTTAGAAAATGCTTCCTGGCAATATTTTTCTATTATTTATGTAATAAAACATGTTTTCCATTTTTAATTGAGAGATATAATCAAGCCATATCTTTATATCTTTTTCCTTGAGAAAAGTAGAAAATAGAGCCCACAAACAAATGATTTTCCAAATATTCTCTGAAAATATTTGACTGTTAATAAACCCAACCCACAGTCACTTTGAAAACCAAGCTCTAAGATACAATTTTGTTTAGTTTCAGTTAGTGCTGTGAGAAGCAGGGAGTTGGAACTGATGATCCTTGCAGATCCCTTCCAATTTGAGACATTCTATGATCCTAACTTGAAAAGTTAACTCTGCTGACCATGGACATGTTCTATACTTGACATCTATAGTAGTAACTGCTTGTTTCAGCTTGAATAAAACCCTTTCTGTAAGCTGTAGGGATCTGTACAAATGAAGCTAAATTTCTTACCTAGCCAGCTGCTCTCCCAGTTGCCAGGTTTTATTTTAGTGGAAGTTAAAAAAAATATATACTTGAAATACTAAGAGTCTACTTAGATCCAAATGCCATAGGGCAAATTTAGGAAAAAAACCCTCCTACTCAAAATAAGGCATCGGTTTTATTTGGTCTCTGACTAACCACAAAGAAGTTTACAGGATGATAGGGTAAACAGTTACCCAGTCTGCATTTAAAGTCTCTAAAAACAGACTGACCACAAGTTGCAAATGTGGTCTTTTTAAAAACCTAATGGTTTTACATACCCAGTTTGACACCTCTCAAGTTTAAGGAAGTTCAGTCCAGATCAGTAAATCCCCCAAAACTTGCATTTGCCAGCTCCTATCTCTGGGCTCAAAAAAAGAAGGAAATCTCAAATAATTTTTCACCTAAATGTTCCACAATAGTTATTTCTGTAGGTTTTAAAGAACAAAAGAAGTTATTCAATTGTTTTAATCACTAATGCTTTGATGACCAGCAACTCACACTACTATTTCAACTTTGTTTTTAAAATATCAGTCCTCACCAATACAAAATTAATTTGCTAGTCTTCTGTAAGCACAGAATTTCTCTTAATATTCAGTATGTTGGTCTTAACATGGAGCTAATCTTGAAAGTCAGATCAGTGTGGGCTGTATCCACAGAGGACTAAACTACCTAAATTAAATTAGACATGAAAATAATCAGAAGTTGGGAATTACTACTCTGATTCAAATTTTGTGAAGCCAGAAGCAAAGACTTTGTCTCCATCAGAAAACTTCTGGCAATGGCACTTCCTTTCAATAGTCAGTTGTAGGCACCCAACACAGGGTTCATTTGGCAACTCACACCCCAACTGCTGCCTTTTAGGGTTCCAGAAATAGTGTGATACAGATTCTCATCAAGATTAGGATTTTTTGTTTTATAAATAAAAGAATCCACTGACTAAACAAGCAGACTAGGATGCAACAAGAAACGAAGTGCCACTTTTATCCAAGTTACCAGCTATTTCCACTTAAACAGACATTGCTAGGAAAAAAAAAAATACAATTACAACAACCCCAAGAGACATCCAATGTTTTCAACAGCAGGTAGAGCTCCTAAAATTAGACAGTGAGGATGATTTTTTTCCATCAGTCTAAGTTCTCTATGGCTGGGGCTTTTTTTTTTTTGTTGTAAACATGTAATAGCTTATTGCTCTTTAGGGGAGGGCTTACCTCAACAGGTACCATGTCTGACTCTTATAAATACACCTTAAATCCCATTTAATTTTCTGAATCAAAAAAAAGCTGCCTGTATCCATCCTATATTAATACGTTGTATTTACAAGGACAAGGAGGACCAAATTGTGTAACTGAAGCAATTTGATGACTCATCCCTGCACCATTCCCAGTAGCAAAGCACAAAGGCTTGCAGAACTTGTACATCACACAAAGGATTTTGCTGAATATATATACACATATATCTTTACAATGCCAAAAAAATGTGTTTGGTGGGTATTTTTAAAAAAAAATCAGTTTCTCTACACCTGTCTCTCAAAACTGAAAGCACCAGAGTTTGATGTAGCATCAGCTTACTGGGGGAAAAAATAAAAACCAAAAGGGTAAATGTAGTCTTGAATTAAGCAAGGTTTGCTTGGGAACTATGTGCCTCAGCCTTGCTGTAATACTTTCCACAGCACTTGCTTGCTGAGCTTAAGATGGTAGTTGAAAGAATTTGAATCAATAATAATTTAAAAAAAATAATCTCAGGTTGTGAAAGAGCATTCAGCAAGTCTCACTGCAATGACCCACCTGCAGCTTCCTGATCAAGTCTATTTCAGATGAAAAGTGGCTTTATTTTCTGATCAACTGGACTCTGCAGTCCCTTCCCAGACTAGCAAGAGGCTATAAGCTTCAATTAAACACTAAATACTTTCCTCCAAGAACACCTATGTATTTTCTTTCATTTTTCCCAGACCAGATTTTGGGAAAAATCTTCTTTCTCTATATCTTTCTTGCACATCTCTCCTTCTTTCCTTACAACCAGAATTGTATCATTACATCACAATTTGTCCTCATTCTTTGGTTTTCACTCTTCCCCAAGGATCAGCAAATCTTTAACCAAATTTTTAAGGTTTTTATACAAGACTTTTTTGGTGAAAATGATAAAAATGTTATTATTTTAAAAAACACTGGGGAATCTGAAAGCACAACACTGCAGCAACCCTCTTTTGCAAAAGAGACGCTGTTTGCACATGAAAGAAATATAGAAGAAATGATAAAAGTAAAGCCTAAAATCAAGAATGAATACTGTCACAGAAGTCCACTTTTTCCTCCAGAGATGTAAGGCAACATATTCCAGATTTGACAACTCAAGAAAACTGCCTCAATCCACAGTAACTATTATTTTTTTTTTAATCACTCCTTAATTGCCCGAAGCACAATGTTTTGTTTATACACCTTTTCAGTATGTTTGCCCATATCCATGTGATCAAAAAAATAAGGAGGAAACCTCAATTCACAAAAGGCTGCAGACTATCTTCAGCTAAAGAAAAAAGCCTTCACTAATGCAAGATGTGGAAAAAAACCCAAACCAACCTGATTTTTTTTTTCAGCTATTCATTCATCCCTGCCCCAGACACTCTGCATTCAAGTGCTGATTTTATCTAGGTAATAAAAGGAATGTACAATTGCCTCAGTTAGATTTCTTGTGGCTTATATAATGGGTTTCTAAACACTCCTGACCTGTAAGGCCAGCACCAATTCTTCCCCTCCAATTTCAAGAGAGAGATGATGAATATAACGCTCTTCAGAAAAAGATTTAAGAACAGGAGGAACAGTTGCCCCAGTGTCTCCAGTTCCTCTTTATGGGAGACTATTTTTAATATGTGTCATCCTCAGCACCTGGCTTTACACTCCAGCTCACCATGTCATAATGGTGTAAATGGAAGTTGGGATGGTGCAGAGGACAGCTGAGACCAACGTATTGTGCATCGAAGCCTTGAAAGCCAAGCTGTGACTGCCACAGCGTGCCAGAGAGCAGCTCCTCACTTCCTCACAGTGCCTGGGTTTGATGTCACTTCAACAGCAAACCCACTGCATGGTTCTCCTTCTGAACATCTACCCACTGATGGATCACTTTGAAGTCAGCAGGGCTCAAACAGAATTTAATAAATACTGCAGAACCACATAAAATTCTCCAGAGTGATGACAATCACTCAGCTGCATTTGTACTCTTCAGGTGCTGAATTCAAAGGCATTTGGCCTCATTCTTATCATTTTCCCCAAAAACATGTGCTTGTATCAAAACTTATGACTTTCAGATTACATTTGCACTAACAGCATAACCTCAGGTTCATGGAACTGTACATGCATCCCTGGAACATCATAGTTCAAAATTTAACTGTGCATTCAAATCCTACAATCATAGATACAACTTTAAAGTATCTTCACCTGATCCTTGCTAAAGTGCTTTTTCAAGCAATTATTAGCTACTGAGTAACTCAGAACTTTAAAGTTCAATTTCATTCATTAGTAATGTTTATTAAATTCAATTTCTTTGTATTTTCCAAATATAAGTCCTAATCCATTTAGTACAAAGACATTTATCAGTTATAATATGTAAGGAAAAATAGCTTAAGTGTCCACAGACATGCCAAAAGATGTTTGCACTCCTGCACTTTATAGTAAATACTTAGCAGTTTATTTTCAAAATATAACAAAGTGTAATAGATGCAAAAAAATCCCAACAATGCAATTGGGATCATCCCTACAGCCTGGCTGAAAAAAATCATATAAAAAGCTGTGTGTGAACTTGAGGAAAGTGAAAATATGTAGGAATTATGTAAATATGTAAGAATTAAAAAGTACAGATTCAGCTTCCACAGTTGAGAGCTTCTAAAAACACCTGTGCAATGTCACCAGACAAAATAGGATGCTCCCACAATAAGCAAAAAGGTTAGCATGAAGATGATTCACTTCTGTATTATTTCTCTAGGCGACTCAAACAACTCAAATGTGTAAAATACACCTGTTTGAAGCACTGGGAGACCAATGTCTCATCCAGTAATGCCTTTCTGGAGCAGGGCTTTGCAAACTTGCTTATTTCCACAGCACAATAGTCAAAAGTAGTAAAAATGTTTTGTCATAATTTCTTCTCTGCTGTACTTGACAGATGGGTTCTGGCAAGATTTGCACAGTCCTGCTGCTGTGTTTGTAGACATCTGTCTGCTCTTGACTCTGACACCTCCTTGGATTTATTTGGATTCTACCACCACTTCAAAGGATGACTAAAACCAAACCATGAATGTGAAGACTCTGATGGGATCCAGCAACTCACAAGAAAATCCACGAATGGCTTGTGTAAGTATCCCAGAAACCTTCCACACTGGAAGAATAAATGTCCTTACAAGTCTCAAAGAATGGGACAACTGATATCAGCAAAATAATTAACAAAACAGGCATGAAGATTGTTGCTTGATTTCACACCAGCAAGGAACTGATCCTCCTCTCAGTGAGATTTTGGAAAAGGTAGCTGACAGTGCTGTGCAAAGACACAGCACAAATGCAATTGCAACCTTAGTGGGAAATATTTTATTATATTTTTCTGTTTTCTCCAAAACTCCTCCCAGGGAAATAGAATGAAAAACTGCAAGGAAGAGACCTAGGTCAAACCTACCTGAAGAAGACTGCTCTGCATTTCCTGCTCCTCTGTAAGATCTGCCTCCATCCCAGCACAGCCAGAGCACTAGCAGAAGGCAGGCAGAGAGCAAGGCACATTACCAGCTGATTTCTTTGTGCCATAACAGGATCAGACAGCAAAAAAAAAATCCTCTTTTCCCAACAAGGTTGAGAAAGCATGAACACAAAGGGGTGGCTGGCATCTCTCCACTCCTAGACACAGCCCTCTGCAGATGCACTGTGAGACATGGCAGGGATAACAGCTCCTGCCCACTACTTGTGAAATATATTAAGCTTGGTGGGATTGTGTTAGCACTCCTGAGGATCAGAAATTTATGTTTGAAATGACACTCATCTGTTGCAGCTACAAGCAACAGCTCTGGATTTACCAAGGCAAGGTCTAGTCTGTTGTGTTGATAAATGAACCCATCATGAAAATGTCTCCTTGCCTCCTTAGGGGGATATCCTTCCCACTCTGAGAGACTGTCACCTTTAAATGGCACAAGAGAGAGATACCAATATAAGGCAGGCAAACAAGTCACCCAAAGGAATAAGGACTGGAATTCTAAGCTTACATTATATATTTTCTACATTCAGAAGTCCCTTCTGCAGCAGACAGCAGCTTAGTGGCCCATCTCAAGAGGGAGTCAATCTCACCACTCCCTCCTGATCTCTATCATAAAGATTATTGATAAAGTAAATTACTAACTTCTGAAGAAAAGACAAAGGTGAGAAGGCCTGTTTAGCAAGAGAACCAGGCTCCTGAGTCACTCTCCTGTGTAAGCAATTTGGGGATGAAGAGCATAAGTGCTCTCTAAGAACAAAGTCCATAAAAAGCACCTGAAGCTGTCTATACCAACACAACCCTATACCCATAAGCAGACAAGTCAGAGGCTGGCAGCTCTCAAACAGTCCCCCTGGAAAACCCCAACCTGCAAAGGGGTTTGGGGAGCTGCCTCTTGCTGTATACTAACCCCACTGGACCCCTGCAGCACAAGCCAGGGCCAGCTACAAGAGCCTGATGCACATCAGGGAAAAATCAGGAAGGAAAACTTACAGATCTTTAATCCATTTTCTAGTCTTCTCACATCTAGGAACACACTTCTGCTCTTCAGCTGAAGAAACCACATGAGAGCTCTGGTTCATAGCTCAATACTAGCTTGCCAGCTTCAGCTTAAAGTCATCAAGTAAGTAAACACCCTCTTCTACTCAAAAATAAACAACATGAATTGACCCAATAAAGAGAAGGGCTCTCCTCTTGACACCACGAAAAAACAGTCTCAGTTAATAATTAAAGACATAAAACTGAATGAAATCAGATACACAAAGAATGACTGAAGAGAGGCTTATCATAACACTTTCCTCCAGACCATAAATCACACTCAGAAAAACAACAAGCCCTGCATTTTACATTTACTTGTCCTATTGGCACTAAACCTAGTGACAAGCCACAGCCACACCATCAAGAAGCTGCTGTCACTATAAGAGAGTGCAGACAAAGCCATCTCTGGCTCTTGTGAGCCCCAGTTTTGGGTAAGAAATACACTGGGATTATTGGGGTAAGGTCTGGAAGAGCTCATCAGGATAGTCAGGCACTTGAGTATGAGGAGAAGGGGAGTAAACCAAAAAATTTAGTGCAGCTAGCACTAAATTGAGCTCTCACAGCAGTTGTCAGTCTGCAGCACAAAGAACAAAAAAAGAAGAGAGAAAAGATATTATAAGAAACTTTGTAAAACCAAATCCCAACTGCTAATAATTTTAGAAAGGGGATCTAGCTTCAGACAGAAGAAACAACAGCCATTAACAGAGGGAAAAGTGGACCTTCTTCCATCAGATCAACCAACTGGGAAATTCAGGCCATCTCACAGCAAAAAATTGGCAAAAGCCTCATTGCAGAGGTTTCTGTAATTGCTTAATTATTTGATCACTTATTTGATCTTTAGTTTTAAAGCTTTCTGACTCAGAAAGAAGCTTATTTAAAACAGAGGGACAAATACAAATATTTGAGATATTGGAGAGAACATTCTGTTCCTTTAAAGAAAAGGAACAGAATATGTACTTCTTTCTAATGGACCTGCTGGACTATTTCCAAAAAGAAACTGTAACAGTTCCCACTGTTTTGAAGCAAAATACCAGAAAATATATCAAAGAAGTATTTGTAAATTACTTCAATACTAAGAGAAACAGCAAAGCAGTTGTCTGTTTTTGACAACTCATTTCACCAGCTGCAAAGAAGAATCACATTTTCAACAGGATGCAGACCAACAGCAACAGGCTTTTCATCATCTTTCCCTTTGTGATTTCCTTCACCACAGGATGAGATTTTCTCAGAGTGCATCTACTACTCTGGTCATCTTTTAAGAATACTGCATTGTCTGAGTTTGGACTGTGAAAAAAAAGGATAATAAAGTTTTCATGTCAATAAATCTCAGCATTTTTTTCCAACTAAACTTTCTGTTGCATTTCCCCCAGACTCTGAATAGAAACATCAACCAATCAAAGCTCAAAATTAGTCTAGATTAGTCTAGAAGCAAAAGCAGGTTAATGCTAAATTTTATCAATAAATTCAAAGATAAACTTCCTCCTTCCTTCCTTTCTTCTTCCTCCACCTGTGATACCACTGAGTAATAAATTCTGAATTAGGCAATTCAAAAGGCTTTTTAAGATCACACTTTTATGAGGACAGCTTCCAGTTATGGAGAGAAAATCAATATCCTCCTCTCCTAATCTATAAGCAGGAACAACACCAGCAAGAACTAAGTCAATGTCACCTTCCTACTGCTTGTCCATCACCAGCACATATGCTGTAAGAATGAAAATGCAGATCAAGGAAAACCTCTAGAGCTGGATATTCCATCATGCAGAAGTCAAGGAAGAGGTAAAGTAAAGAGCACTATTGCCTACAGAGCACTGGGTGAATGGGTTGGGAAGGGTCACAGCAGCACCAAATCACTACAAGGCTTGTAAGATCTGGCCTCTGAAGGAACAAGTTGACTTCTCACACTGGAAGTCAGAATTTTGTTGCTCCTGCAGTGAATCTGCTCTGTTAAAGCTTCCAAGCTACCTTCTCCATGGGTGAACACTAAAGAATTAGAGGGATGTGGCATGCAATTAAATTGAAAATGTTATGGACAATAAGTGGAAATAAGCCTCAACATGTTGGGGGGGGATCTAAATAAGGAAGTGTAAAAACAGCCATACAACAATCTCTAAAAATAAAAGAGTAACTGAACATAATGACTAAAGAAATAGTTGTGCAGTATTTGGTTATTAGGTTAATTTTATTAGATCTATCTAAATTTATACGTTAATTTTATTCCATCGATCTAACAATTTATACCCCAAGCATTATTTCTTCACATGCTACATTGTGCAATAATTCAAAGGGATGTTTGAGTGCTTATCTTCTGCTGTTTAATGATTAGTCTTCAATTCACACTGGGCTGTTTACTCACAGAGCTGAGACCTCTGGATGTCTCTCTTTGCGTGACAGAGCTGTTGGAGCTATTTCCCAAATCAGCAAGACAAAAATATTTTCCAAACCACTGTGATACTTCATGAGGATGAAGCCACACAAGGTGATGTATCCATGTGAGTGCATTACACAACTGGTAACAGAACCAGTTTGTCTAAAGACCTAAATAAAACACCAGTATGCTTTTAATTTTGCAGTCAAATCAGTAGCAAAGACAGGATGAAACCAGTAGCTGCATTTGAATACAAGTGTGTTCATAATGGCAAGCTCCTTGGTACAAAAACATTATTAAAGATAATTAAATAGTTAAAAATAAGGCCTCCACATCTACAGTAGCTTCAAGTATTATGAACTGGCTTTTAACATATGCTTCTCAATGCAACAATAACAAATGATAATTCCTGTCAGGGACTTTATTTCCAAATAACACTAATTACTTTGGAAACCAGAAGATGAGAGCAAACATCAAGTAGCACAAATGGGAATATTTTTTAATAAAGGATTTCTCCCTCTTCTCTGTCCACTGACAGCTCAAAGAATGCAAAAAGTTGGTATTTCTCCAGCAAGCTGCAGGAATCACTGAGCTATTTTACTGCTTGAGAAAAAGCACAGAACACAAAACTGAAGTGATTGTGAAAAATTGGAATACAACTCCCAATCTGCTGGCATCTGCAGCTTCAATGTCACAGCTTGATTTCAGAAGAGCCTAGTTAATTTTAATGATTGCTAAAAACATTATGGAAAGACAACAGCAAGCCTAGCCTCTCCTTTTTTCTTTCAGACTGATGCTAAATTATTTTTGAAGCCTAGATGTTTGAAAAAGCAGTAGGAGTGAACAAGAGCTGCCTGAATATACTCTACAAAGCTCCAGATTTAAGACCAGGATTTTTTCCCCCCTGGGTCTTTTTAGTCCATTCACTAATTGCTGTAGACATACAACACACAGATGACAGATATAACTCTCTGTTAATTTCTGGGAATCACTGAAGCCCTTCTGTACTTCCCTTCTTGCATTTCCTATTAATCATCATCACACTAATTGCATGTGTGCTACAGAACCAAGATGTCCTGCTACATATACCCTAACTAGTTTTCTGCATGTGGGGTTATAGCCCAGGAAACAACAAAGGGCAAGTCATGGCACCAGAAATAAAAGCTGTGGAAAAGCAGCTTGTATCACTTTCACTTCCACATTCCCCTTCAGGCATCACTGAGTCACAAACCTGAAATGAAAACTTTGGAGTTTTTTTTAAATATCTCCCACAGATGCTTCTAACAGATTCAAGACCTCTTGAATCCTGGTTGCACTTCCACAAAAATCACATCTAAAAATAAAAATTAAAAAAAAAAAAAACCAAAACCAGACACATTACCTGAATTTTTGAAAAGAATTTAAATTAACAAAGCTCTCTCCACACCTTAGCAAGCAGTCAGTGCCCCACATGTACCTGCTTAGGTCAACTATCCCTCTTACTATCCACATGCAGCCAGCAGAGAAGCAACACAGAGGGATCAACTGCACTAAAAGCTCTAAATTTTATCAATAAATACATTAACTCCTCAACTGCAACAGGCTGAACACCCAAACACTGGCTCTTTCCACATACCCATGGCTTCTAAGCAACCCCACCTGCCTGAGAAACAGTGATTTACATACTAGGATTTGTTAACTCTGTTAGACAACACTATTACAAAGTTTAAAATGCTCTAGGGTTGTTAAATTGTTACAGGTACAGCCAGCAAAACGGCTGCACAAATGTACTCCAAATGTGGTTTTCATGAAAGCTGAGATGTGCAACATTGCTGGGAACAGCACAGGTTTGGGGAATTTTTCAAAGTGACACATTTTGACATGATAGCTGAATCAGCTATGAGGTTTAACTATATATGACCCCTCATCTGTATGATAACAGGCTTCCAAAAATCTAGTCTATAAAGCAGTATGCTCAAACAGTTTTGTATTTTATCCTAGAATCCATATTACCAACAGCAATCTGAAACATGATGTATTTAGCATCAGCTAATCTACAATTCATTTCACCTATCAAATTTACATTCAACTATTAAGCACCTAATGACAGATACTGTAATAGAGAGAAAAAAAATTGTTCACAAGAAATAGGTTTAGTATTATTGAATATTTGTAGTAATGTCTTACTAAGAAGTTCAGCTGGGGGAAAATAAAAACCCCAGTTCATTTGCCATCATGTGCTACTAACTGAAATGATCAAAGACCTGATTTTTAAGAAACTTAAAGCAAAGTCTTCAGCTTCATCATCAAGAAGCCTTTGCAATGCCCAGAGGAGGTTATTTACAGAGCTGCATGCCTTGCCTGCAGCAGAGAACCTGAGCTTGTTTCTGGAGGAGTCTCCCAAACTTACTTGAAATTTACCATGTTGTGTCCATCACATGAATCCAAGATGCACGCCTATCATTTAATAACACAATTACTCCTATCCTAAATAATTCTTAAACTGTTGAACAAAAAATTAAGCAAGAAAATACAGAAGTGCAACCCCAGCTGCATCAAAGAACAGCTTTCTGGCAGCAAACAGCAGTTGTCTCCAGCTCCCACGTCCCTCACCAGGGTTCATTAACAAGCTTTCAAATTAATTCCTGGCCCAGCCTAGCAAACTCCAGCCAATCTACTTACAGCATCACTAGTCATCTTAAAATCAACTATGATCACTTGAGGAAAGATTCTGAGATGCTCTATGGCCACTGACAACTCAAGTCTGAAGAGAAAACTCCCACTGGAGAAAAGTTTTAATTCCACTTTTCCAGTGAGGGAGTGAATGATAAAATCATAGAATGGCTTGGGTTGGAAGAGACCTTGAAGATCACCGAGTTCCAACCTCCCCTGCCATGGGCAAGGACAACTCCCACTAAATGATTATCATCAGGGCAAGAGAACATGAAGACTAACTTGTAAATATTCCCAAGATAGACACCAAACCTCTCTGACTTTGCCCTGTCATGACTACAAGCACCTGCTGTAATTATTACTTTGCCATGAGATAGTGTTAATTTCTATAAAATTGGATTATCCATCTCTAATTTTGCCTTGGTCATACAGCTCCTCCCCCATCCCCTTTACACTGTATTTCAAAATTGGAAACACAAAGCATTCAAACAGGAAAAACATGTTTGCATGTTATTAGAAGTTCTGAAACTCAAATTTGCTGTAAGTCAAGCAGCCCTACTTTGCAGGGGAAAGGATAAATTAAGGTTAATCTCTAAGGCAAGACATTCATGTTATCCAGGGTCTGAACTCAAGTGGACAGACTGCAAACAAATCTCAACTGGTTTAAGCTTTCATTCACAGAAACAATCCCTTTGTAGTAATCATTTTGCACACATGAAAGGCTGAACCACTGAATAACACTGAATAACACCAGTTTTTTTTAAAAGACACTAATATTAAATAATAGTTATGTTCTGCTAAAAAATGTTGGATTCAGAAACACTTCAGGCAGTGCCACACAGTTCTGCATTTTCCTTTCAAATACCCTGGCAGTTCAAAATTAACTGGTAGCAAAATCTCCCTTTTTAGCCTTTTCAATCCCTCCCAAACCAATGAATAAACAGCAGCAGTCCCCCAATCTACAAATTACAGCAGCTTACTAGAAGAAAACAACAGAGAATTTAAGACTTAGTGGCCCTTTATGCAGAGTAAACCCCACAAACCCACTCCTCACTTTTTAAAAGTTAAAGAATTAATTAACAGAGTAACCCAAAAGGGCTCCATGCCAACTATTCTACATTCAAACACCCCCAACCACTGTAGTAGAAAATAAAAAGCTTATCCTCCCTAAATTAAATCCCACAAATATTACAGGCTAGTCAGTTCATTACAGTTCAAAAGAGAAATGACAAAGCTCATCATGTAATTTATTTTGTTTTTTTTAAAATCAAATGAGAAAGCAAAACATAGCAGGCAACATGCACAACTATGCTACTTATAGCACAACTTGAGAAAGCAGGCAATAAAACACAAAAGCTCAACCAACCCCCCCCTCCCCGCCAGAGCCTACAGTACAGAAAGCCCTCTTAAGATTGACTCCTAGAAAGCAGTTAAGTAGAAGATTTTTCAGAAAAAAGAAAAAAAAAGGATGCACAAAAAACATTTAGCAGAGACTTAACAGTTAGATTTTAAAACAAGAGCCCTGAGAGTTTAACAAATGTTCAACAGCATACGCATAACATTTACAACAAGAAAGAAGAAAGGCACCTGGAGACATCTGACACTGGGCATGCTCTGCAGGCATCTCAGTGCGCACATGCTCTCTACCAGGTTGGAGCAGCCTAGCCACAAAGACCTTGGCACAGAACACTGCAGGGTGACAAAAAGGAAGGAAGAGAAGAAGCAGTTAGATGCTACAACAAATCACTCAAGGCAGGCAACTCATTAGTACGTTCACGTGGGTACTTATCTATGTTATTTCTACATTAATCACAAGGTTAGTGGCCAAGGGTAAAATAAGGACTGAAGATCCTTTGCAGGAAGTAAGCCATCCCTCTGTCCTACCAACCAGCTGATTTGCAACCCACTGAGCACCCAGCTGAACATCAATAACATCCTAGCAGAGCTTTTGGAGTTGTTAAGAGTTGGGGTTCATCAGTGCATCCTCAGAGGAGCTTCCCCAGTCATCCCACCCAGCCTAAGATGCCATTTTACCTTCAGAGCCACCCGTGGGGAAGAGGAGGGCAGGAGCTCCTCAACAGGGTGAGGAGTCTTTGGAACACAACCTGGATAATTGAGGTTTGGCACTCTGCACCCTCTCAACTTTCTCAAACAATTTGGGTGTGTTTAGCCTGACAGCAAAGCCAACAAGAACTTCTGAGGACACTGACACAGCTGAAAAAAAATTCAGTATTTTTAAGAGCAGACACCACTTAGCTAAGGTCAAACTGGAAGGCCAAGTTCTGCTTCGTAGAGATGCATTAGTACCCTGTTTAAATGGGCTACTGGGGAAAAAAAATTTAGTTTTCTCTGTTGAGGGTATCCTAGAGCCAAATTATACCCTAATTACATTTACTTATTACTCATTACACCACCCAACCCAGAAGGAACCCAGCTTTAACTATTGGACACCACATTGCTGACACTAAAATTAGGAAAAGGTTGGAAACCTCCTTTTTTTTTTGTCTTTTCTGAGAAGAAATTTCACACAGGCTCCCCAAACCTTTCACAGCTCAATGATATTATTTCACAATTATTGTTCACAATTAGAACAAACACTACTTAACCAGCAAAGTTAGGGAAAAGGATTCAATTTATCACTATCAAGTAGTGCACAAACCCAGTGCTAAAATTTGGCACACATCAAGTTTCAATATTTTTCACACCCTTAGAAATAAGAAACCTCAAATCTTTCAAAGAAAAATCCCAGAAAGATGAAAGCTCAAAGTGGAATAACTAAGGGGCCAGGGGCTGAGGGGAAGGAGTGAGCCCAGAACAACTGAAGAGGTTAAAAAACTTTTGTTTGCCTTGGGTTTTTATCTTGCAAATAAAACAAAAGAAAGTCTAATATTTTCATTTCCCTGCTAAAGAGAGAAATGAAAGCAAAACCAGGAGAAGAAAGAACTGCATCAACCCACACAAGAATTGTCTCTCCTCTAATCCAGCAGGAAGGCTGTAGTTCCATAGGGATGTCCTGTATTTAGGGTGTGATGAGTAGGTGGTTTACCTTAAGCACAGAGGCAAAATTAAACAAATTTATGCTATCATTCTTCTTTCAATAGCAAAATTAATCAGTTTTATATTATTAAAAGCATATAAAAATATGATTTTTTCATTTAGGTATCAATAAATTAATCCCATGTATCTGCATTTCTTTTTGCATTAATTCACTAACACATCTTTGCACACTTGAAATTTAATTCCCAGAATTGTTCTAAGACTGTCAACCCATAATATCAGAGAAACTCCTTTAAATTCAATGAGGTAGGGGGGAGGAAAAAGGACTTCTGTATTTTTCAAATAAAACCAGAATGTACTGTTCAAATCCACTACTCCTGACACTGAAGATGTCTCTGCTTCAAAACAAGCACATGTATTTTTTAAAAAATCCCTTCTAATCTGTTTCATTACTTAATTTACTTGGCACAATACTTAAATGGTGTTTCTGCAACACCAAATGGTTGAAATTCTGCATCACTGAAGGTGTTTATTAAAGCCTAAATGAATTTTTGCATTTTTAACCACAAAGGCCCAATAAAAACTTTAAAGTCTTCATATTACTCAGCAAAAGTCATTCATCAAGAAACATCATTAAGTTCTCCAAGATTTTCAAATAAGATTGACTAAACTGTACAAATAATTGGTATAATGAAAATACATCTATAGGCATCCACAAATTCTAAGCTAAAAAAAAAATCACTGGTTTAAGTTATTTTAGGGACTAGTCTACTTAAGTCAGATTTTAAGAACTTTGGAGAAATGTGAGTAAAATGGAACAATTTATTTCAAAATATATTAGACAGGGCCATTCCCATGACAAGTTTAAGCCACACAAAAATCCTTCCACACACTTTCAAAATCCTGAATAAAAGGATTTATAAAAAGCAACCAGACAATTGCTGTAGCAATAACATTGCACAATGCTACTAATTAAATATTACTTTCTACTTCACACTCAAAGAGAAATATGCAAATATTTATGGGCTTTCCTGACACATTCTTAAAGGTTTAATTTTTGCATAACAAGACCATTAATTTACACCTTCACATTCCCCCTGCCTTTTGTCAGGCTCCTAGGGAGATAAAGCCCCATCCAATAAAATCTGGGAAAGAGAAATTTCCTCTGGTCAATGGGCATAATATTGAATGCACATTTAAGGCAGTGGCAATCCCACTGGCAGGCAATCAAATCATCCAGACTAAGATAAGTCCAATCAGAACTCAAATTTGAAGGTAGAAACTAATTTGCTATTTAGAGTTTTAATTGATTCCCATTAAGTGTTCATCTGACCCCAGGAGGAGCAGAAGAAAGAGGGGCCTCACAACTTCATGGCCAGGAGTGAATGATGCTGAAAGAATGAAGACAAACAGAGAAACTCTCATCTGAGCACTTAGATGCCTTAGGTTGGAAAGATGAAAACATCAGTTTTTAAACTGATTTTAATTCTATACACACAGAACTGCTTTGGTGGTCCAAGCTCAGGAATTTCAAGATTCAGGTTTCAATCTTAAATCTCAAATTTAAGAAAACCACAGAAATGCTTGCATTTACATTCAAAGCCATAAATTCCTATTAGGATTAGCAAAAAAGAAATATGGTCCAATGCCTTCAAAGGTCAGGTGCTATGAGCTTCTCATATTAACAATAAAGCATGCAGCAGCCTGTTTCCATTAAAACAACTCTGCAGGTGGTCACCTTTCGAATAGAGGAACCAAAAAAAAAATCCCAAAGAAACCCCTAGTGGTTCCCCAAGTAATGCAAAGTTTTCACTCTCTTTGGATTTCTCATAGGTTACAGCACTACTCTTTGTAAAAAAGCCAGAAACCTTTTATTTTAGAGTACCTGAAATTTGGAACTGTCCCCCCCACACTTTCTTATCCCTTAAAAAAAAGTCATCTGTATCTTCTATGATGTCTACTGAATGCTCAATAAATGAACATGGGCTATGGGCTGTGTTCCTGATGGAACTAATAATTTTTGATACCCAGGGATGGCAATACTGCAGTGTTAAAATTAAAAATGACAGCATTTACATAACCAAGCCTAACTGCTGGAAGTTTTACAAAGCATTAAAATGAAGACCTCAGAATTTTTCACTGCCTTCACTATATTTATACAAAATAATTTAAGGAACTTAAGAGTTATTGGTATGTTTCCAGATTGGGAAAGTCTGTTCCTAAGGCAAAAACATCCTTGCTTTTGAAAAATGAGTTTTCAAAATCCAAAGAAGACTGGAAAAGGGAGGTATTTTGGAATTTCAAAGAAAGATACAACAAAACAGATGAAGGAGCTAGCTCACTCCATTTTTTTTTCCAAAAGAGCATGACTAATTATATTCATTCACTCCTCCTGCAACAACTTCTTTCTTATGCAGTTTATTACAAAATGAAATTGAATATTAGAACCTGACAAATCATTAAAGCTAAAATGCTTTTCCCAACATTTTCATAATGATAAAGCAGTTCCTCAGTAGGGTTAGTTCATGTTCTGGATATCCATGGAGCTACAAACACAGATTTGGATGGGCAAAAAAGATACAATAAAAAACCTTCAAACTCTTCCCAAATTATCTTGGGTTGTTAGCCAGCACAAAAACATATGCTAGTCAAAATTCTAATTTACTGTATAGTTTACTGTGATTTAGGCTGGTATCAACAGAATCAATACTTCTTTCCTTAACACTGATGGAGTAATGGGGAAACCACTATTATTTAAAACCCATTCTAAGGCTGGGAATGACAGATACATTTCCTGGTAGCTCAGAATTAATGCTGTGGAATGGGGTTCTCTGAAAAGCAAACTTAAACTTGAGGAGAGTAGACCCTTTCACAAAATCCATATGCTTCCATGACAGATTTAATATCAGGCTCAGATCTCAGTTTCTCAAAAATCACCAATAATCCACTTTAAGACATTAAAAAAATATAAAAGTAACACTGCTTAAAGGCCTTCAGTATTATTTTACACTTGGCAGGGAATAGTTGCCAACTACTCAAACTCCATCCTCTTTTACTTGCTGGGATATCATCCAATCTTACCTGCTGTTTTCACCTTAAGAGATTTATTCTACTAGTGACAAGCAGAAGAGTCTCAAAGCAACTAGTTATCAGGATAAGCAGGCTGATTATTTGCAAGAGGTGGAAAAGTGAAAATGTCTAAGTATATTCTTAAGTGTGAACACTTAGTCAGCACTGAAGTGTGGGGGCATGCACATAACACAGACGGGTGGCTCCACAAGTGACAGCCTGGTTTGACATAGTAACACATTTTGCTACAACACTTGGTATCTTTGCTGAGGTACCCGAAAATAAACGATTTACTTAAGGAGAATGGGAGAGTACGTCTTTGCACTCTTCCCATTCTCATTTTGAAACCAAGTTGTCCCTTGAGAGATGCAGTGTAGTCACATGCCCCAGACAATTCTGTTTGATTTGGTGCCATCACATCACTTCCTTTCCCCTGTCCAAAATGCAATCTCACATACAGTCTTGAGGGACTGATTTGGAAGGCTGTTTGATCACCACTTAAATAAACACATAAAAATTTTCAAAATATATGGAGTTTTACCTATGCATCTCAGTGTTCTGGTTTGCTTTAAGAACAGCTACAATCTCAGGTCAAGAAAGTTGTCTACAGGCCTGATTTACTCCAACACTTCTGTCCTTCCCTGAACTACAAACACAAAAGTTAATTTCTCAAAAATAAGTATCCACTCATTCGAATTTCTGAAATGGTTTTGATTATTCCTTCATTGTTACCATGTTATTCTAAAAACAAACAAACAAAAAAAACCCCAGGTAGCCAAGAGCTGAGTCACTCTTCCATTAGAAAAATCTATGTGGCTAAATGATTGCCATTCAAAATTAAAATTACACAATGTTACAACCTTCCAATAGCCATTCAAGCTCTGCATGTGTGTTTCAGGGAGAAATACTAAGTGAGCAATCAGGAAATTGAAAGCATGACAAAGGGGGAAATAATGTATCAGATAAATTCTCCTCATTACCCAACCGTTCTTCTAGATAGGACAATGAATTCACAGAAGGCTGATGGATAATGCAGTCCCGCTCTGCTCCTGAAGATCAAAGTATGTGCTTGCTACAACAAAATAAATGCTACAAAAGGATTATGGATTCAGTGGAGAAAAGATTAAATGCTTTCTTCAAATATAACAACAATCTTACTCCATTATCATTTATTCATCACAGTAATACTCATGAGGTGCAACAGCTCATTTTCAGGAAGATACATATGAAAGACTGGGAGGAAAATTCCAATACATTTATGAAAATCACTCTAAATGTTTACTGAAATCATCTGAACTTCCCAGAACACACAGTATTTCTATTAAATCTCACCTCCTTCATGTACATACATCTCAGTTCCCAAAGTTTCAAAATTCCTTAAGTTTGATATTCAGTTCCCAAAGTTTCAAAACTCCTAAAGTGTGATATTCCTTTCTGGATTAACATATCCCCTTACACTAAAAATGTTATGTTCATTTCAAGAGAAAAATGGCTTTCCATTTCAATGGCAGTGGAAATTGAGATGATACAGACATATACAGAGAGCAGCACACCTGTTCATAGTAAATCTTAACTTGAAACAAAAAGAGAGAAGCACTGAAAAAAGACCTTGAATTACCAAGTGAAATAATAGAAACTGACTTTTAGAAAAAACGTGGCTGAAACTTGTTTACAATATTAAAAGGTGTCTCAGACTCTGTTTTAAGATTTTAAATACAAGGCCTAACACAATCTAAAAGTAAGACTAACCCCATCTAAAATTCTACTCTAGGCAGGGCAGCATGCACATTAACTCAAAGAGTTTACATGCATATTAAGTCTGGGCTCAGCATGTAGTAAGATCAACATTCAGGGCTTGGACAGCCAATGCTGCAGAGGAATATTTTACTTTTTGGAAAGTAAGATTCAAAATACAGGCAAGAACTAAGTCTCCAACCTGCATATAGTTGCATTCCGGTTCCACTTAGCTTTGTGCTGCCTTTGAAAGGGCTGTTTCATGTTTCAGAAAGTTAAGCAATATTATATATCGTAACATCAGGGAGCTTAATCATCAGGAGTACAGTTGTACTTCCTCTTTTCCCTCCCCTCAGTGTATTTTAAATTATTTCCTCTTTTTGGTTTCCATCATTAAAGATGCCAAGTTCACTTCTGCCTCCACACTCCCTCATCTTAGAAAAAGGCACACCCTGAACAGCAAATATTCCACACGAAGATGTTATTTTGCAGTGCAAAATCCAAGGTGAGTCTGATTCATGTGTGGGACAAATTCAATTAGATATTCAATGAGAGTACACAAAACTCAGTGTCAGTGAGGTCAGTAAGCACTTCCCTCAGATTTTCTTCAATAATTACAATTTAAAAAGCATGCCTTAAATTCAAGTACCCTAACCAAATTAACTACTCAGAAAACCAAACCAGGAAACAACACTACCCTGTACACAAGTAGTTCATTAGATATGAATTAATCAATTAAATTCAAGTATAATTTTTGCAGAAAATACCACACCAGCAAAACAAATGCAGAGCTACAACAAGAGGTGATACCAACAGCTCCTACAGGAGTTCCCTCTACAGTAGATCAAATCCTGAGGTCTTAATGTTTGGTTTAAGAGCTGCCTACCAAAGAGAACACTCAAGCAGATTAGTCCCATTGCTATTAATATCAAAAGGAATGGAGGCATACTGCTTCCTACTAACTTTAGAAGTAAGTTGCCAAGTTCCCTAAAGCAGTAGCTTAGAATAAAGCTGGGTGTTAGGAGAGCTGCAGGCCTCCTGTTCACACCAGATATTTAACCACTGTAGCTTCATTTCCTATCAGCCAGAAACTCTGCTTTCCTTCCTAAAGCACATTAATACCTTTCAAATTTGTCTTTAAGATAAGGTGTTGTAGCCTTCTACATTCAATTCAAAGATTCAGATGAATGTGACTCTGAACACAACCACACTCCTATCACTCTGAAGTAAATCTGCTGTGACTGTAAAGCTCCACTTGAAGACCACTCCATGCAGCTGGCTTTGCTCTGCTTTGAAAACAACATGGAACAGAACTTCGCCTTGAAAAATCTCATGAAGGATTTAAAAGGCTGACTCTGAGTGCTGCCCACAATAGAAACTTCAACTGGCATTGCAGCAGGGTAAAAGCCACCGGAATTTGTGCTACCAACAACTAGGCAAGTTCTCTAAATTTCTGATGAAGTCATCAGAAGCTCATACACAGCTAGAAATCAGAGCTGAAAACTACTCTCTTCTTGACTTGAATTGAAAAGTTCACCAAATCACTGGTAAGGCTGCTTATTCTTTCCAGAAGCAGGGTTTGTAAGCCATCACAGCTTAGTGACCCTGCACCTGCAGATACTGCTTCCCCAGCTCTGCAGAAAGCAAATGTTTCCAGGTCTGTTTTTCACAGGAGATTTGCAATTGCCAAATAAATTACATGGTGCATTTACTCTTCCTCAGAGCTCCACAGCCACCTTGATGTGTTCTAACACTTGGGGGGACATGAAGCAGCTAAAGCAAGATACTGAATTTGCGGACAAACTCTTCTAAGCAGAAGCAGCAAGATAGAGTACAGGGTGACTTCTTACCTGAAACTTTGTTTCTGGGCTTCAGATCCACCAATCCAGAATGAAAGGGGATTCGAATGGGTTTTCCTTCTCAGACTTGTCTGTTAAAAGAGAGCAGCCAATCATCTTCAGCTTGGTGTATCTACCTCTTTTTGAGAATGAAATCCCAATTACGTACTCCTAATGCTGTTAGGGAGGACAAGGCAGCTGAGGCACCCCTGGTAACCACTACATTAGTGGGGTCATCGGATTGGTGGATCTAAGACAGAAACAGATTTAGGAACAAGAAATTGCTCTCTTTCTCCTGCCCTGAATCCCCCCAAAGCACAAATGCTCTGGGGACTACAGCTCATTCTGTGAAGATTGAGAAGAAACCACAATGGAAATAACAAAGGCAAATGCTAAAGCTCTGTCAATTCACACATCACAACTCCATTAACTGCCAAAACAGTAACAAATAGATTTTCAAAACAGTCCAATATAGTTCTCATGTGTCACAGATATGCTCTAAAGCATTTGATTGTAATTATTCCTGTTTCCAGACTCAGAATGACCTGACTTGCCTCACCTATCTGCAGCACCGAGACAGGGCCTTCAAGACACTAATTATATGGATGACAAGACTGAATTCAATAATTCTGCAGCACTGCTGTGTTTCTGGAAAACAACCTAGAACTAGAAGAGACTGAGTCAAGGCACACTACTCCCAAGACAAGAAAAAATCACCCCTTACTGCGCAAGATTATGAAAGGCTTTCATCCAATATTTCCAGCAATAGGCTTAGAGTAAGGGTGATTCATTTACAGCAGATTTAATAATAACATCTAAGAGAAGATAGAGTTTGCAGCAGAAAGTCTATGCTATGTGTGCAACAGAAAGTTTATTCCACGGTGCATCTTCCCATCAGGTTGAGATATGGCCTACAAAATTCTTTGTAACAGGAGAAAGGAGCAACAATAATGTATCCTAGAAAATAATGTGTAACATCCACAGAAAATAGGCAATCACTGTCTCTCACCCTTTCCTCTGCTCTCCAACCTCTCCAGAGAGCTGAACCAAGGGTTCTTCAACCTCCACACTGTGCTCCACATCTTAAGGCACCAACAGTTGGCAGAAGTGTGGGTGGGAGAAGCTGCTCCCAGCTGTCAATGAGGCCCTGATGTTCCAGAGATACCCCAAAAAAAGAGTTATCTTCCACTTTTAAACACTGGTAAAGCACCAGTCAACTCTACAGTGACATTTCAAGGACAAAGCAGAACTGTGAGCCTGATATCGTGTCCAATCTCAGATTTTTAAGGCTGCCAAGCAAAGCGCTAAGATGTCAAGGCATATGACTCAGAATTTTAGGAGTACAATGCAGCTCAGTGAGAAGTCAGCTCTCAAAATTATATAAATGTACTGGTTTGCTAAGCCACAATAGAACCAGCAAGGTGTTGGAAGAAGAAGTGCTTCAACATGGAGGCTATTCCTTATAAATATTTGCAAGAGCTACAGCAGAGATCTGATTTTTGTCTTGAGGAGCACTTGAGTGAAGGAGACAGCCTGAAGATCAAGTCTTTTGCTGCCCTAATAGAATCTCCTGAAAGATATTCCATCAAATAAAAGCTATAATTGCACCTTAAATTTTGCAAAGAGATTCTGAATGTACCTTTTCATAAAGCTGTAGGAATCTCTGTCTGAAAATTTATAAATTGGTATGACTGAAGATTGGAACAAGGCACCATCATGTGAGACATCCTGACATATATACACCTAGCAAAAAGGCAATGAACTCAAGCTGTCACAACTTCTTTTGTAACAAAACTCTGCACTCAAGACCTTCTCAACAGCATGACACTCAAAATGCAGCCCCACAACTTGTCACACTGAATACACAGTTGTGTTTTACTTCTAAGACAATCAACAAAACCAAAATCTTGTCATGGCTAAAAGCTGAACGAGAAATCAATCCCTGCAAGTAAGTACCTACCTACATCTAACAGATTTCTGTCTCTATATTAAAAAAAAAAAGGCTCAGGAAGATGAAAAATATTCTGAGTGGCAGGAAAAAAAAAAAAAAGTTAATTTCTTAGGATGGAGAACCACAGGGTTGCAAGTCCTGAGAGGTCCTGGATTAACAAAGCAAGAAGGAAAAAAACAAGCTCCCATTGTTAATTCAGCCTGCATGAGAAGCAGATTAAGTTTCCAAAAAAGAATCAATGCTTTTTTGTTGTTAACATACAAATGGCATTGCATTATTTTTGCATTATCTGATCTCAGCCATGCACTACTCACTCAAACTAGGAAACTTGGGGATGCAGTACAGGCAAATGGAGGAGTCTATCAGATGCCACACCACTGAGCTCATAAATGCATCAATAAAGTGGGGAAAGAAGGGATTTTCCAGAAAAAAAAATGTGGATTTGCTGCAAATAGGAAGGTACTAACAATACTACAAAAATCAAACTGAGAGACTGGATAATATAACATAGAGAGTGGCATTAGTACAAAGACATCACCAGAGAAAAGCTGGAACATAAGTATTGTTATTCATCAGCATTAGTTTTAACAACTCAGTGTATATTCTCATTTCCCTTTCATTCTTTTTTTTCTCTCTTGCAGCAAAAAACAAATTACTTGTCACAGAGCAGCCCCCTTATAACCATGGTCTTTTAGACTCTTCCACACGTCATTCTTCTGGCATTGGCACATTTGCTGCAACATCCATTTCATTTTAAACCCATCAGCAATCTCTCCTTGCATGCTGCTGCACAGGCACTCACAGCAGCACAGGAAGATGAAAACTGAAAATGCCAAAGCAACAGTGACCTCCAAACACCACAGCAATAAAACACAAAGCATCAAAAGACATAGATCAAGTTGATTTAACAAGGAGCAAAAGTGCTGAAGGAAACACACGTGAAATGAAAAGGTACATCCACCCTATGAAGAACATTCTCAATTCTCTGAGGGCACAGACTGTTTTGCTGAGGTGCTGCTGCAAAGCTCCTTGGCCACCCAGACTTTTAGGACCATTCACCAGCTCTGCCCAAGGGATGCAGCCAGAGCAGTCTGAAACAGTGCTTTTCAGCTTTTTAAAAGAGCAATCCAACAGTACTTCAATACAGGCAGCTGCTGCACAGACCAGCATGTCTGCAGAGATGGGATTTCATTCCACAGTGACACCTGGACACTAGATTTATGAGCACAACTCGGGACCTCCTGGTCCCAAGCCTGAGCTCACAGGCAACTGGGCACCCTGGGAACTACCCAATAATGTTCATGCACACAGGAAGCTACACATGTGTTTCAGACAGCAAAGGAATCTGCTGCATCTCACTTGCTCAGCATTGTTGTAAAGGTCAAAAAAATCAGCTATGTTAGAAAGTGCGGCAAAAAATGTTTCTGGATCTTGACTGACATTTTAAAAGCCTTTGATAAAACACCAATATTTAGGCTCTCCAATAAACTTTAAGCTTTACAGAGCAACATAGTTTCAGAATTTTCTCTACAAGTGGAGCATCTGCAGTTTTCCTTCACTGGTATAAACTGATGGCTGCCACCGTAGCAATTACAAATTTCAAATATTTTTTTTCTCTGCACTTTCTCTTCCACACCTTTGTATTCTGCTTTCTTTTGCTGCCACCCCCATTCCCTACTCAGTCCATCGTTTCATCTAATCCTTCCCCCAAAAAATAGTTTTCCACCCTTCTTTGTCTGCTTCCCTCATTTCATCATCGCTGCTGGCTCTAGATGCAGTTGCCTTGCTCTAATTCGTTTTCTTCAGCCCTTCCTTCCCATTTTCTGCTCCGCTGCCAAAGTCACAGCAATCTATTCTCTTTATATTTGCACTCTTCCTCTTACAGGCACTGTCTGAAATGTGATTGTCACTGTGATGGCCTCAGCAGCAGCACAAATCTTACCCCCACTGCCCCAAAGGCTCATCTGTGCTTTTCTGTCCAACCACCACCTCTTCAGAGGTCTGCTCTAGCCATTTTCTTGGGGTTTTTTTCCCCTTGTGCAAGAAGGGATGCCACTCACTGCACACTTTAATGTCTGACACGCAGCTCTTCACTTCAATTTAGCTACTGAAGATTAAAAAAAAGATAATGACAAAGCAAACAGACTGCTGTCCTACTGAAAAAAGAACAACTAGGTTACACGCAGAGGTTTACAAACTCCCCATCTACTCACATCATCTTTAGATTAAGAACCAGTTTTAGATAGATTAGTAGATTTAGAACTAGTAGATTTAGAATCAGTTTTAGCTAGATTTTAAGATTAATTTTAGGTAGAACACTATCTCTGTTTTCTCCCTATTTCTGTTGCTACAAAAGGTTTCCAGGGCTTCCTCCAAGACCATGTAGCAAAAAAAATTCACAAAAATGTAACTGCCTACTTGGTATGCAATGAATACAACAGAGGGGAAAGAAAAAAGCCAGAATGTCACAGCCCTACTGAGATGTAGACATAATAGCATTCAAGTTTCTAAACAGAATGCTACAACTTATTTTGCACTGTAAAGCTTTACACAATTCAGGGGTACAGCCATCTCCAGTTGCAGTAACCCATAATACCAGGTACTACCAGCATGATTTAAAGAAGCTGCTGGAAATACTTTCATCTGTCACTCTGTAGATATGAAGACCTTCAGCAATCTTCAAAGTTCTGCCAGGAAAAACTGGTGGCAAGATATTCAATTATAGTTCTTCATCTATTATTTACAGAGGCACTTAAACACTGGACACTTTTATGAGAGACATTCTAGATAGTAAAGGTAGGATATTAAGAGGAATATTTTCCATATATGTAATTTTAAGACACAAATGATAATTCAATCCAAACAAGCCATTGTGGGTTTTATTCCTAGACATGGTTTCTCCATAATCCTTTCAGGCTAGTACCAGGGAGCAATGCTGTATTAAATTTAAACTGCCAGCTCTTCAGAACATGGATCTGCTAAGAGAACAGCACCAGTACCAAGGATGCAGTGGAAAGACTGACAACAATAAGCTCAGTAAGAGAGAATTTACACACTTCCCACTTAAGCAACCATGTTCCATCAGTGCCTATTAAAAAAAAAAAAAGCCTTTAAAAATAAATCCTACACTGCATAAAGTTCATCCCATTAATGCACAACTTCTTAGTCTGTATTTAAAGTACTTGTGATATTTGTGCCTTCTTTTATGACCAATTTAATACAAACTAAGCAGCCAATTATTCCCTACTTCAAAGTACTGAAGAAAAATGTGGATGATACAAATTTTATAAACGTTTCTGAATTAGTGGGTAAAAAAAACCCCACCTAATCCTAATTTGATCATAAAAAAGAAAAAAGGTTAGTTCTTTAAAAGAGCAAAAAGGTTATAGTTATCTACTTTCACAGAGAAAATCAAAACCAGGGGAAGAAAGAGCCCTTTCAATCATATTGGCTGCCCCTCCATCTGTTCCACATTACTTCCTTACTACTCATTTTCTAACAGTTTGCCCACTCACACAAAGCTTTTAACAAGAGACAGCCTGAGTATGAAGATAGCTAAACTGAAAGCAACTTCCATCAGATCCCATTAGTCCAAATCTGGACCTCCTGCAGCCAACATAAGTTAAACCTCAAGGTTTTGAGCCCCTTGAAATGACCTCCATTGGAAATGGGTATTTTCCCTGTAGTTAAAAACCACCTATAAATGAAATATCATGACTAAATTGACTGCTCATCACTCTTAAAACTGCTGGATGACACCATGTGCAAAATTAAAACAAGACATGTAAAGCCTCAAGCTGCCCTAAAAGATACAGTGACTTCAGAACACTCACTAAAACTTCACGTGGCAAATTAATCACTCCAAAACCTTAAATATTCCTCTTAGAATACAAACTTTAAAAATGGAACCCTGCTGTTTCCATGACTGATTTTTCTTCACATAAATGCAAACAATCTATCCAGTGAAGGCACAGTTGAGATCTACAACATAGTGTTCTGAAACTTTCATGCAATTAACATGTGGATACATCTCTTGTTTATCAGCCCCTCCAACTGTACTCTGTCTGCTCCTCCAAACTTTCCCATCACATATTTGCTCATGTATTTACTACAGATTCATCCTTGGCAATAGAAGAAAGTGACTGAGTATCTGAAGTGCACAAAACCCAATCTCCTGCAAGGAGAGGCATAAAATACCCTGCCTTGAGTAAAAAATAACATTTAATTAAAAAATAACATTCTAATTAAGAGAAGCATCCCACTGATCCAACAGTCTACAACGACCCCTGACATAGGGATGTTTGCAACCAGTATTAGCAACTGATATAAGAGTTTCTAAATAATACTGAAATCACTGGTTGGAAAAAAACCCCTCTAGTTAACTTCCTACTTCATGTGTTTAAATTAATCTTCTGGAGAATCTTATCTCCTACAACGCACAAGAAGACAGGACCTCCAAGCCATGTCTTCATTCAGGAATAATTTTTCAATAGTTTTAGGGAAATATTTAAACTGAAAAAGTGTTTCTAGTCAAGCCTTCACTGATAGTGAAATTAAACTCAATTATATTTCACAAAGTAACATTCTTTACTGGAAAATTCTTCTGAAAGAGAGAAAAATTTAAGTATTTTAAGTATTCTACTAGGTAATAGAAATCTGAACAATCCCTCTTATACTTGCATCAATTTCATATTTCTCTCTAAACAGAGGGTAGAGTTATCAGCAGAACTCACACTTAAGCCTGACTACAATTTGTTTCCAAGCAGAAGACGCTTCTAAAAAGAGACAGAACATTCCCAAAAAGACCAGCAAGAAAGCTGAGCAAGCCAAATATACCTCCCAGCCTCAAATGCTATTTTAACAGCTCACACAACCCTGAGGAGCATTAGGAACCCTCTGTTCCAGGCAGGGAGAAAAAAAAAAAATTAGAATTCACTTTACAGCTGGGACGTTTAGCAGACATCTTTTTTGTGGGCAACTCATCCTGTAACAGATACCCACGGAGCTGCCCCCAGCCTTTCCCCCCACGCTGCAATCCACTAATGCCAAAACACTTCTGATATCACCCACAGTTCAGTACAAGATCCCTAAACTGACAGGGATCAGGAGAGAAGACTTTTAAACACCTGGCCATAGTGACCAGAAACACACATAGAAAGAATCACAAAAGCTTTCAAGGCTTTGCCTTTTTTCTTTTTTTCCAGTTTGTTTTTAATTTCAGTTTCTTGAGAGCAGTTTTTTTTTTTTTTCCACACCAGGTTGTTCAACATGAACTCTGCTGGCTAAAATCCCTCATTTTCTTGCCTCCACTGAACCCAACAACTTACCTTTAGAGAGCCTTATGAGCAAATCTTTCTGCTTCACCACCCCATTCTGCAGGAAATTTTGTACACGAAAGCAAATTACACTCGTGACAAATAAAGGAGAAGATATTTCGTTATAATTACTCTCTCTGCACTCCCAACTTCATTTCAATCTTGCCTAAAGGGCAGAAAATTAGGGCCCCCTAACATTTGCCCACGCAAAGACCTAAGATTCGTTCACACTAAAAATTAAACTGCTTTTTTATTGCTTCCATCTCTTCACTCACGCGAATTTAGCGGCAGAAGCGTTAATAAGGGGATATAACACACACACCAATTAGGTCCAGTTAGATAATACCACCTTTACTGGCCGGGAGCTCCAGCACCGCTGCGGCCTCGGGGAGACGGAGGGAGGCTGAAGAAGCCCCAAATCCCCATCCCCGCACCCGCCACAGCGGGGAGGCCCCGGAGGGGTTGGGGCTGGAGTGGGGGGGGTGGGGCAAGGGG
>VZTY01004196.1:4420-14659 GCA_013400935.1 Turnix velox
CCAGCCTTTCTGGAGCCCCCTGAAGGGGGGATTGAGAAGCTCCTCTGAGGTCCCCTCTGAGCCTTCTCTTCTCCAGGCTCAACACCCCCAACTCCTTCAGCCTGTCCTCAGAAGGGAGGTGTTACTGACATAATTTGTCACAGAATGGTTTGATTTGAAAGGACCTTAAAGCCCACCACCTGCCCTGGGACATCCCCCACCAGCCCAAACCTGTCCTTGAACCTCTCTCCAGGGTTGGGCAATACCCCCTCCAAACATCACTGCACACCAAACTTTATTATATTTAGCCCGTATCTCCCCTCTTCCAAGTTATATCCATTATTCCTAGTCCTTCCATCACATATCCTATTCAAAAGTCCTACCCCAGCCCTTCTGGGGTCCCCTGAAGGAGGGATTGAGAAGCTCCTCTGAGGTCCCCCCTGAGCCTTCTCTTCTCCAACCTCAACAACCCCAACTCCTTCAGCCTGTCCTCACAAGGGAGCTGCTCCAGCCCTCTCAGCATCTTCATGTTCTTCTTTGCATCTACCCATGATGGAGCTCTTCTTTATCCATCATAGCAAGATGGAGTTGTGTGGAAAATGCAGGTCTTTCAATGGGACTTGTTTTCTTTATGATTTATGGAGCTCTGGAGGGTTACAACTTGAAGCCACCAAACCAGTGCACCTGCAAGACCATTGTCCTCCTCCAAAACACAAGAGGCACACAAGAAAACACCTCTCAGTGTTTTCTGAAAGAAGACAAATGTTCCAAATGAAGTAATTCTTGCCCAAAATGCCCCACTTGAGTTGTGTGTCTGTAGAAAAAGCAAAGTACGTGGTGGCTTGTGTGTCACTGATATATGGACATAGTGCTTACACATTTGTTATTGGAATTACAGAGTCTTTGCAGACCTTTCAAAAGCAGGGAAAGAGGAAAAAAAAAATCATCTTTTCTCCTTCTTCTAGTTACCAAATCAATATTTGTATAATGTGATCTCATTGAAAGCAGTAGCTTGTGGCTACTGTTCCCTGCTTTGTTTCAGAGCCCTGTGATACTCTTTTTTTTTTTTTTTTTTCCCTTTCAGGTAGGCACTTAAATATTTTCCCCTCTCTCCTGCTGTTGATTGCTAATTAGGGGGATGCAAGGTTGGCTTTGTTTTCCTTTAAAAAACCTTTTCTGGGGACTATTTCATCATCATCTTTGAATCAGGCAAGAGCATGAATATCAAACGCAGTGCCGTGAGGAGCTTTGCTTGCCACCTGTCTCCCTTCCAATGACTCACTTCTGATTTGCCTTGGTTTTTTTTTTATTCTATTTCAACTTCTTCATCCATTTGATGTTTTTTCAACTGAAACCTTTCTTTTCCTCCCACCTCTCCCCCCCTTCACAGTTTTTATTTGCTGTATCTCCTTCCCTACCTCTGAGCCTCAGCTGATTTCTTCAAGGAAGGTCCTTGAACTTGGCAGGTTTCTTTAGAATAAGGATCCTTAGAAGAGGCTGCTCCATCTCTGTCCATTTTTATCTTTTCAAAAGGCAGTTTGCAGTTGTATTTCCCTCCCCATGCTGCCTTAAGCCTTCTAGCAAAAAAAACCCCCCACCTTTATTCATTGAAAGTTTGTGATTTCCCTCATATTTTGTTTTTTTTATAGCCATGCTTTGTATTTACTGCAGTGTTGTACAGTTTGACCCCCCCTTTAGTCCAGATGCTGTGTTTGCTTTTACACTCTGCTGCAGTGAACACATTTTTTAGGGTATAAAGATATGAATTGTAACAAATTGTCCTCGATTTGGTGAAGCTGAGATGTGGACAGGCAAGCAGAGGCAGGGCTGAGCTGCTCCCTGTTCTCCAGAGTGATTAAATATAGTGCTGTGTCGTTGTGACCTTGTGTGTGGTGAGAGCAGTTTGCTCTGTCCTCTCTTCCCTCATAGTTCTCACCACTCTTTCCCTTCTTTCACTTGTTCCCTCCCAAACAAACCATTCTGTGCACAAGAAGTGGGTTTTCCCCCCTCATTTCCAGCCATGAATTGAAGTGTTTGTCACCAAAATGGGACATGAGGAGTATCTGTAGAAACAAAGCCTAGAAATTAAAAGTGGGGTGGGTCATTCCTCCTTCCAAAGTCACAGAAATACATAAAAAATCTCCTTATAGCACTGCCAAGGGAGCACTGACCTGTTTTGGGTGCTGGGTGTTGTGATCAACTGGTGGAATAGTCATTATGGAGCAGATCAGGAGCTTAAAGGAAGCAAAACATCAGGCAGAGGGAGGTCAGTTTTGCTGGTCACTGACTTCCCTGCTGTTGAGTCATCACTTCTTTCTAGGAAAAAATGGAATTTTGAGAAATCTTGGAGCCCACTGGGAGGCACTTTGTTGGAACTCATCCATCCCCTGGTTAGGAGTGGGATGTCATGCATGGGATGTATTTTGGATTGATAAAACCATTTATCAACAGGACTTTTTAGCCCAGTTGGGGCATCTTTTCTGCACCACCATCCAGCTCCTTGGGCTGGGGGAAGGTGTAGGGAATCATGGAATGGTTTGGGTTGGAAGGGAACTTCAAGATCATCTAGTTCCATGGGCAGGGACACCTCCCACCACACCAGGTTGCTCAATGCCTCATCCAGCCTGGCCTTAAACACCTCCAGGGACTGAGGGGGCATCCACAACCTCTCTGGGCAACCTCTTCCAGGCTCTTACCACCCTCACAGCAAACAATTTCTTTCTTCTCTTCAGCCTAAATCTCCCCTCTTCCAATTTGCATCCCTCACTCCTAGTCCTGCCATCCTGGACCCTATTCAAAAGTCCTACCCCAGCCTTTCTGGGGCTTCTTGAAGGGGGGATTGAGAAGCTTCTCTGAGGTCCCCCCTGAACCTTCTCTTCTCCAGCCTCAACAACCCCAACTCCTTCAGCCTGTCCTCACAAGGGAGCTGCTCCAGCCCTCTGGTGTGATGGGAAAGGCAGGAAGCTCTGCCATGGGGTGTCCTCTCTCAGACCTTCCCTTCTCTCTGTCAGTTTCCATCATCTCCAGATGAAGAAGTTGAGTGCTCTGTGTGAAGTTGTGGCTGAGATGGGAAGCCCTGACTAATTCTCAGCAGGTTTTTTAAGGACTGAATGGAAATCAGGCTGCTCAGGAGCCTCTTGGGTGCTTTTTTGCTCTGAGGGTATTTTTTGTCTGTGTGTAAAATTCATTGTGTTTATTATTATTATTATTATTTTTGGAAAATACTAAAGTGCAGGTGGAATAAGCCATCAGGTTCCTGCCACACTTACTGTATATAACACACATATAGGGAAATTGCTTATTGATTTAGCCAAGTGTGAACAAGTGCTACTGAGAGACCACAAAAGTATTCCTAATACTAAGAGATAATATCAGAAGTGACATGCTGTGCTTGATTCCTGGCCAGAGGGCAGCAACTTTTAACCAAGGATTTAAAAAAAAAAAGAACTTAAAAAAAAAAAGAATTAAGAAATCAGTTTCTTCTATAGGAACAACCAGGGTGTTAAAGCTCAACTGCAGGAGTTTCACATAGGATGAAAAGGAATTTACTGGGGTGAGTCTTTGGAGTTTGACACCCAGAAGAATCCAGATAGTGGAGATTAATACCAGTGACTCATCTAAACATAAAATATTTGATTTTCATTTTCACACTGCACTTGATTTAGGAGGCATTCATTTTAGCATCTGTCAAGAGTAATGTATGTACACAAATAGACTGTCAGGAACTGGATGTGATTGCAAGCTGGGTAATGAATCTCCTCTCTGACTTCATTAAACACAGGCCAGAAGCCTTTATGAAATGCCACAAGGTGGTTTTAACAAAAAGTCTGTAACAATTGTCTTTATTAACCATTTCCCTGAGTAGCTGCTCACACGTGGCCAAATCTCTTGGGAGCTCCAAGCTTCTCTCTTCCAGGTTTTTTAGGGAGGGATGGATCCTCCTGGAGATGTTCCTGAGGCCACAGCTAAGTGTTTGACCTTTGCAAATCCAAACTGTGTGCCTTAAAGGGATGTACACTTGGGTTTCTTTCATGCACCATTTACTTAGGGCCCAGAAATATTAAAAAATGCAAATGTTGAAAGTTTCATAAGGAAGCTGGTTGATTCCTGATGAGGCTCCTCATGAAAAACAACCCACTTTTCTCTTAGCAGACGTGTTTGCTTGCATTAGTGTCCTCTGCACTGAGTTTGACAACTATAAATACTAATATAGTGTCTCCTAAATGATAGTGGCCCACTCTGACATTGAAAATTGCCACGTCTTGTCTCTGCAACCAAAGGAAAATAAAAAGCAATGCAGTGTCTGGCCTGTCCCTTCAGCCTGCCATGCTTTGGGGGAAGTCACATTTGTCTTTTGCCTAGAGAAGGAGGTTTTATTAAATTAAAAGCTTTTCTTAATGGTAATGCTGCAATTCCTCCTTTGAGCTCATCCTTTGAATCCCAGAGGCTGATATTGAAGCTTTTAATATCAAAAAGATTTGGGGATAGGTTTGTGGGGTTTGGGGGTGTTTTTTCTCCTTTCTGAAGTAATTGAGCAGTGAGTTATAGAATCATGGAATGGTTTGGGTTGGAAGGGAGCTTAAAGATCATCCAGTTCCATGGGCAGGGACACCTCCCACCACACCAGGTTGCTCAATGCCTCATCCAGCCTGGCCTTAAACACCTCCAGGGATTGAGGGGGCATCCACAACCTCTCTGGGCAACCTCTTCCAGGGTATCACCACCCTCACAGTAAAGAACTTCTCTCTTCTCTCCAGCCTAAATCTCCCCTCTTCCCATTTGCATCCATCACTCCTAGACCTTCCATCCCATATCCTGTTTAAAAGTTCTACCCCAGCCTTTCTGGATCCCTCTGAAGGGGGGATTGAGAAGCTCCTCTGAGGTCCCTCCTGAGCCTTCTCTTCTCCAGGCTCAACAACCCCAACTACTTCAGCCTGTCCTCAGAGGCTCCAGCCCTCTCAGAATCTTCTCATCATTAGTTGACCAGGTTTGGGCAAGTGTAGATAAATTTAGCAGCTTTTGACTTTTCTAATCTTAGTAAGATCAATACAAGACCTGTAAAGCCTCATTGCTTCAGGATCCTGTCACTAGAGGTATTCCAGTGTCTGCTGCAGCCTGTGGAAGCTTCTGGAATTCTCTCTCAAAGCTAGAATCCATCTCATCTCACCCAATGAGCTCCATCTGGTGCAACCTTGTGTGTGTCTCAGGTAGAATCATAGAATCATAGAATAGTTTGGATTGGAAGGGACCTTAAAGATCATAGAGTTCCAACCCCCCTACCATAGGCAGGGACACCTCCCACTCCATCAGGCTGCTCAGTGCCTTGTCCAGCCTGGCCTTAAACACCTCCAGAGAGGGGGCATCCACAGCCTCTCTGGGCAACCTGTTCCAGTGTTTCACCACCCTCACTGTAAAGAATTTCTTTCTTATGTCAAGATAAAATCACACCTCTCTTTGAAAGGAGGAGCCTTTCAAATGGCAATAAATCACCTTGTTTTTAATCTTCTCAGCTCTGGATTCTCCTTCCTGGTTGCCTCCATTGGTGCTGGGAGTTTGACTTGATGGCAGAGGAGCAGGCAGCAAGCACCACGTTCAACTCATCACAGCTCCCTGGAATAGTGTAGGTGATAATGCTCAGAGTTATAGTAAAAATAATTCTCAACTGAATCCTCTGTTCAGTTAATAATAATCCTTAAGCACATTACATCTTCAAGAAGCTGTACAAACATTAACTAATTAGTACCCCCAACTTATACATAATACTCCATCATGGTGTGTAATTATGTAGAGCTGGAGGAATCAGTCGTAGTGAATAAATTATCCCACAAATTTTGCTTCTCCCCCTCCACAAGTCCCCCCCCACCCCGTGATGTTGCCAATTTCCTTGAAAAAGTCTTCATAGAATGGTTTGGGTCGAAAGGGACCTTCAAGATCATCAGGTTCCATGGGCAGGGACACCTCCCACCACACCAGGTTGCTCAATGCATCATCCAGCCTGGCCTTAAACACCTCCAGGGATTGAGGAGGCATCCACAGCCTCTCTGGGCAACCTCTTCCAGGCTCTCACCACCCTCACAGCAAAGAACTTTCTTCTCTCCATCCTCAATCTCCCCTCTTCCAATTTGCATCCATCACTCCTAGTCCTGCCATCCTGGACCCTATTAAAAAGTCCTACCCCAGCCTTTCTGGAACCCCCCGAAGGGAGTACTGAGAAGCTACTGTGAGGAGGGAGATACAGCCTGAGGAGCTTTGAATGCTCTCTTGACCATGGAAGAGCTTCTTTCAAGATCTTCTTAGTGAGATGGAATCATAGAATCATAGAATGGTTTTGGTTGGAAGGGATCTTCAAGATCATCCAGTTCCAACCCCCCTGCCATGGGCAGGGACACCTCCCACTACATCAGGTTGCTCAATGCCTCATCCAGCCTGGCCTTAAACACCTCCAGGGTTTGAGGGGGCATCCACAACCTCTCTGGGCAACCTCTTCCAGGGTCTCACCACCCTCAGAGCAAAGAAATTCTTTCTTCTCTCCAGCCTAAATCTCCCCTCTTCCGGTTTACATCCATTATTTCTAGTCCTTCCATCACATATCCCATTAAAAAATCCTACCCCAGACTTTCTGAAGCCCCGTTCAGGTATGGAGAAGCTCCTCTGAGGTCTCCCCTGATCCTTCTCTTCTCCAGCTTCAACAACCCCAACCACTTCAGCCTGTCCTCAGCAGGGAGATGCACCATCCCAGGTGTTTTTGGTTGTGGTTGATGTCACCTCTGCCATAAGGGATTCTTTCTATTCTAACTTTGGTCACTTGCTCATGGTTTGTGGCAAGGATCTGTTTATTCTTGGCCAATAGTCTGACTGGAAACAGTGGGAACAATGTGGTGAGGAGGGAAATGGATGTGGTGAGGAGGAGGAAGAGGTTGGCTCATGATTCTGTGTGATTGTGTTGGAATGAAATGCAGATTTCTCCAAATCCCTTCCCTTAGACAAAGCTTTTTTCTCTTAATTAGGTCATCAGGCTTTATTGCAGTGTCAGATGAAGATCTCAAAAACCTTCTCTTTTCTTATCTCTATAAATCTCAAAGTTTACTGCCTTGATTTGGGCTGAGTTTTAGGAGGTGTGAAGACACATGGAGTAGAAGGAACATTAAGATAGTGCCCCTGAGCTTCCCAGGTCACTGTCACACCTGGAAATGGCTCTTTTTTTTTTTTGCTTTACAAGATATTTCCAAGTAGCCAAGTTGGCATCATGCCTGGACATCCTGAAGGGCCACCTTGAGAAGATTTTCTTCTCACAGCATGCACCTAAACCATGCCCAAAGTACTATCAGCCAGTTCTTCTCCCCCCAAACTCTCTGTATTTAATTGTTATTGCTTTCCCAGCATTTTTCAGAGCCACGAGTGAGATTGGAAGTGTTTAATCTTAGAAAAAGAGATGAGTAAGATGAAGCATGATTAAAATATTCTCAGTAATGACTGATTTGGAAGAAGGGTTATTTTGGAGCTTCTTTGCTGTCTTGTTACTCAAAAAGCAGAAGACAGTGGAGCTGAAGAGATTTAAAACTAAAAAAATAAGAAAAAGAAAAGAAAAAAAAGGAAAAAAATCAGAAATATTACTTTAATCACATGAGGAAAGAAATCTGTGGAAGTAATTTTCTGGAGGTGGCTGTAGATTGAGATTTCATGGCTTTAAAGGGAGGTTAAAGTAGAAAAATAAAGATTTACAGCTGATGTTTTATAAAAAATGCACAGATATAGAGGGGTTAAACTAGAAAAATAAAGATTTACAGCTGCTGTTTTATAAAATATGCACAGATATGAAATTTTACTCTCTGCATTTCACATTGTGAGGGACAAGATGAGTTTCCTGTTCAGTCAATTCTTTTTTTTCACCATCTTTTTCTGGCCTCAGCTGGTCTCTCAGCAGTTGCCTGATGGAGCTGGAAGCTTTTAAATCTGTAGTAAAATTCTTTTGTGTGGAGCAAGGTTGTCCCTTTCTGGAGAACCACACTCTCTAGATGTATTTCTCATGGCACCTCCTCCTCTGTCTGCCATATTCACACTTTTTGGTAACAGTTGCTCTGCTTTTGGTCTGCTCTTCAGAGCCCTGCAACTAAAAATTACCTCTTGGATCTTCTGTGTTGAATGCAGATGGAGCAGAGGGTAATGGATCTGCAAGGAAGCATCTCCTTTTCTTCCTCTTGCCTTTTCTTTTTTTTTTTCCACTCTATTTTAAAGAAGAGGAGGTGAAAATATAAAAATATGGTCCCAATGCAGTATGTTAAAGCTCCAGGGATTGTTATGGTGGGTAGAGCATCATTAGGGTAACCACAGCAACTGGGTGGCTTTTTTGCCTTCTCTGCAATGAGAAAATGCCACTTTCTTCTCTAAATTCCAGTGGATTTATAAATATCTTGCTTGGAATGTTCTTTCTGGGATTGTTCCTTGGAGTTTAACACTGATTTTAATGGTGAGCTGTTTAAAAAGAGAAAAAAAAAAAAAGAAAAAAAGTAGTATTAGGTGTTCTTAGTGAGAAAATTATTGAGAAAATAGAAGGAAGGGCAGAAGTGCCTCAGAAATAAATGATTGCAGGATTCCTCTTCCCTCCACACAGGTGTAGTAGTTTGCTGCCTGAAAATCCAAGAATTTCAAAGAAAAAGGCAATAATTAATCCTCAAAGTAGCTCTTTTCGCAGGGATTTTGTCAAGGAGTAAACTCCTTTGTTAAGTGATGATGGGTCCAGGATAGTTTCTTTTCTCCAGTTAAAAAAATGGCATCTGGAACCACAGAATGAGAAGCCAGAGCATTTTTTTGGGGCCATCCCCAGTTTCTCTGAGATTTGTGGGTGGAAAATCTGCTGTTTAGTGGCCAAAGAGCAGGGTTTGATTCTAATGAATGAGCTCTGGGATACAGGATCAGCTCCTGTGCCTTTGTGGAGCCAGAAATGAGATACCAGAAGCCCTGGCTGAGATTTGGGAGATCCCAAAATGAGGGAAACAGTTTTTGAGGGAAATTCCCTCAAAACCCCAAGTGGTCCATGGGTAGGAGTCACCTCTCTGTCCTGAGATGGGTGAAGAAATGCTCTCCTGCCTTTTACTTCCAGTTGTTTTGGCACAGTGTGTCTGAAAATGATGTTCATAAACGCCTGTTTCCTTGACAACCAGAGGCTCTGCCATGATTGGTCAACTGATAAATATTTTTAGGATTAAGCACAATTTATAGACTTGCCAAATTTCCCTGGGAATAGGATACTGGGAGAAGGTCTGAGCTGCTTTCCTAGCCTTGCACTGACTATCTAGACTTACCCAAATTTAAATTGGTGGTGTTTTGGTTTGCTTCTCCTTCCTGCTTCTTCAAGCTTTCAAATCTAAGTGTCTTCTAATGAGTAGGAAGAAAAAATCTCCACGTTTTCTTGTGTGTGTGTTTATGCACAGGCACGTTTTGGTCCTTCCACTTAGAGAAGGACTCATAAAATGATCCTGGGAATATCACAAAGAGCTTTCTCTGACCAAGTTAAATTACAGAAATGGATGCTTTTGTAATTTCTCCAGCTGGGCAACAACAGCAATCATTGCTCTTCTGGCTGACCCTGCTCTTGTGGGAGGGGGGTGGTGGTTGGGGGTGATCTCAGGACAGCTCTTCCTTCCTTAAACCATTCAGTGATTCAATGATCTCAGCTCTCTCCTGGATCTAGTGTGTTATTTTGGGAGTCTTGTTGGATAAGAGTGGCTCATTCTGTTATTTTGGCACTTTTGGGGTGTGTGTGCACACACAGGTTTGTGTTTGGCTACTGATTCATTCATCTAGGACTGGGAATAAGGGTTGCAAATTGGAAGAGGGGAGATTTAGGCTGGAGAGAAGAAAGAAGTTCTTTGCTGTGAGGGTGGTGAGACCCTGGAAGAGGTTTCCCAGGGAGGCTGTGGATGCCCCCTCAATCTCTGGAGGTGTTTAAGGCCAGGCTGGATGAGGCATTGAGCAACCTGGTGTGGTGGGAGGTGTCCCTGCCCATGGCAGGGGGTTGGAACTAGATGATCTTGAAGGTCACTTCCAACCCAAACTATTCTATGATTCTATGAAACCTTCTGGTGGCCTCCCAGGGACTACAAGATAGAGGAAGACTCTTGGATGGGGTCTGTTGCCACAGGATGAAGAGCAGTGGTTTGAAACTAGAGCAGGGCAGGGTTAGATGAGACACAAGGAAGAAGTTCTTCCCCATGAGGGTGGGGAATCACTGTAATTGGTTTTGAAGGGTATCTGTGGATG
>VZTY01004197.1:4032-15371 GCA_013400935.1 Turnix velox
AACATTACGACTAAGTTCTTCCCCATGAAGGTGGTGAGGCACTGTAACAGAGAGGTGTGGGGGGGGGGGCATCCCTGTGGACACCCAAGGCCAGGCTTGCTGAGGCTCTGAGAAACCTCATCTAGTCAAGAGGTCCCTGCTCACTTCAGGGTGTTGAACTAGATGACCTTTGAAGGTCCCTTTCAGCTCAACACATTCTATGATTCTATAGTTGTCCTTCTGAGGTCTTTAGCATTTGTTCCTCAGTAGACTCTGGCAATGGTACATGCCAGACAAGGATATAAAATAACCAAGGAGGAAATGTGAGTGAAAACTGGGTAAATTGTATTGCACATTCCTGTTTGCATGCCTAAATACCCTTAATTTTTTTTCCTTCCAGCTAAAGAATAAATTCATGAAGAAGTTACCCCGTGATGCTGAGGCTTCCAATGTGCTAGTGGGAGAGGTAGACTTCTTGGAAAGTCCTTTCATTGCCTTCATCCGGCTGCAGCAGGCAGTCATGTTGGGTGCTCTGACTGAAGTCCCTGTACCTACTCGGTAAGAGAATTCATCCCCCAGGCAGGGGGAAAAATATTGGAAGCTGCTTTTCTATAAAAAATGGGGCCATAAGATATTCTCCATTTCTTTCCATCATGCAACATGCATAGCAGTTAGGATTATTTGAACAGTTTTTCCTCCTAAAAACTACTAAGTGTAGATAAAGGATGCAATTTTTGCCCTGCTAGGGCAAAAAATAAGAGAGGTACCCCTGGGAGATTTATATCTTAGGGCTAGTCACACTGTTTGTGGTTACCAACTATGCTTGTGGCTCAGAGAAAAGTGTCATTTAAATATTTTATTCATGGTGACTCATTCTGCAAATTAATCTGAGTCTCACAAATGTGAGTACTTCTTACACTTATAAATATTTGAATTCACTGCTTGAATGTGCATAACTTTCTGTACAGTGAGTGTATATATCTATCAGGTAAAGTCCTGTTTGAATTCTTAGCAGTGTTGCTAATTGTATTAGCAATTAATTGAAGTTAGACAATAGCATATTGTTTATCATGTAACTTTGTGGGGAAGAATCACCACTCTAAAAGCCCAGAACATCTGCTGTGTGTGAGCATTGTGCAGTAACATATCACCAAGGTAAGAGCTGTAAAGATAATTAGTATTAAAAGGTAATGAAGAGTACAAACATTTTCCAGGGAATGAAGTTGGAAGGTCTGAAATGACCCCTCTCAGCTCCTTGCTGAGCACCTGGGTTCCGGTATCCTTTTGGTGTCACCTTACAAAGGCTTTGCTTAGCATTTCCCTTGTAGAGTTCAAATTGTACCTCTCCCTGATGTGCAAATGCATATTTTATGTGAAGAGTTTGAAGGGCTTTCAGCACAGAAGGAAAGGTGTAATTTGAGTAATGCCTGGAGGGGTTGAGGCTCTATCAGTTAATATTTTTCTAGAAGAGACATAGTACTGTGATGAAGCACATGGCTGGTGCATGACTGACACTGGAATGAATCACAGACCCCGTGTGGAATAGAAGTTATGTGGTCATTTATAATCTGCACTTTATTTCCTCATGCAAAACTAAGAAAAAAGATGATCTAGTTTTCCAGTTTAATTGCCATGTAGTAATGCATCAAGGTTTGGATTTCCTGGATTTGCATTAAGTGGCCCCTTACAATAAGCACATTGACAACTGTTTGTACACCTGCTGGGTTTTCTGCTAGGATTATGGGGTGAGTAAAACTGGTTTAATTTTATGAAAGGTTATTCCTCACTCACCAGCATTACTGAGCTCTAGCTACATCAGTATTTCAGTTTTGAATCCTAATCCCACTTAATTCTTTTTTTTTTGTTTTGTTAAAAAAAACCCAAACCAACAACATATCTCTGCTTTTTAACAGACCTAAAATTAGTTACTGTTTGTTTTGGTAGTGAGAGCCAGGAAGTTAGATTGAGGATTGCTGGATGATCTCATTAGTCAATAGCATCAATCAAGACAATACATCCTTCCATGCCAGCAGTTTTTCCAGGAAATACTATTATCCATTTGCTGTCCCCAAAACCAATTTTTAGCCCTAATCAAAACAGAGCGGCTCATTAGATGGCTTTCCTGAGTGATGAAGAGCCATTTGTGATGACTGCATCCTGCACAATCCAATCAAGGAAATCCCATCAGAGCCTAGACAAGCTCTGACGGAGTGAACATCTCCTCAGCCATCTCTCACAGTGTCCCTGCGGTTAGACTTGCACTTAACAGTCCACAAGATGCTGGGGCCTTCAGCATTTCCACCACCCCCACCATCTCATTTGATGCTTTTTATTTGATTAAATAGGGAAGTGGTTGAGGAACCATCTCTGGAGGTATTTAAAAGATGAGTAGGCATAGTGCTAAGAGATATGGTTTAATGGTTCTTGTCAGAGTTAGATTGATGGTCGAACTCAATGATCTGAAAGGTCCCTTCCAACATCGAGGATTCTATGATCCTAAATTATTCCAGTTCCTGGTAAAATTGTCAAAACTGACCCATTTCATTTGGTTACATGAGCATGGTGACCTGGGCCAATGGAGTAAATGCAGCACAATATGCATCTTTCCAGAAGATCCAGAAAGTACTGGATTGTTTTTATATGGGGACGACAATAGGTTAAACAAACAGGTTTCAGCACAGGGCTGTGGCCCTGCTGGTCTGTGATAGGGAAAGGTGGTGCCCTTTACATGGCCATCTATTCCTATAGTGACATCCATGCCTTTGCACAGCAATTCAGGTCACATTTCTGTGTTGGGTTGAAATCTCTTCCTCTTATCAATCACAAATGTATCAACTATGTCTCAGGAGCCAGCCAAGAGCCTTGCTCTAAAGGTGATGGTCTTGGCGCTTGTTGGACCGCTGGCAGAGGAGCCCTCTAGAGGGTCTGGAAGAAGGGAGGAAGCATTCCCATGGTGTCACACAGCTTGCAGAAAGGCATGATGCCATCTTGAGGGCTTTTCAGAGCAGGTCTTGGGACAGAGAGGGTAGTGGTAGCTTGCACTGGACTAACTGAGAATGAGGAAATCAGCTGCATCCCCTAACTGGACCTCGGTCTTGTGATGGATAATTAAATGTGACACAGAGCCCTAGAAAGGTGAAAGACTCATGTGGTTTGTTCATGTTAACCTTGTTCAGCAGGAAGAAAAAGGATGAAGGTGTGCATTAGGTAGACAGCATTCAACATGTAGGTTTCCAGTTACATGGGTTCCTTATTTCTGCTGGGGTTTTGGGGGATTTTTTTCTTCCTCCACATGTTCTTTGCCTTGGATTTTTCTTGTAAGTTATGGAATATTTAGTGCCTCATTGAACTAAGATTTCCTGTGTAGAAATAACTCTTTGTTGCATATATAAATTGTCTTTATATTTTTTTCCTTAATGCTTCCTTGCTAAGTATTTGGAGTAATTGCCTTTAGTTAAAAGTGATTTGTACTTAAAAGAAACCACAAAGATCTGATAAACTTCCCAGGAGAAATTTCTTGACAGGGTGTTTTTCTACAGCTGTAGTAGTAAAAGTGGGGGTTGCTGCTGAAGTCAGTATAGAGAGACCCCAGCCTTTCACTGTGTCATGTTTTATTTTTACTGATTAGATTGAAAAAAAACCCCACTCCTTTCAGGACTTTGGTTTTCTCATGTTATATTGAACTGCATGGTGCTCAGTCTCTGTTGCTTATGGTTGCTTCTCCTCTGGCCAGCATCATAGGTGTGTAGCCTTTCATAAAAGAAATGTGCAGTTACATGCTCAGGTCTGCTGCACAGATGTAATATTGATGGAGTGGCAAAAAATGTTGGAAGAATGCACAAGGGAGAGATTTTTTGTGGAGATAATTTCTACAGACTTGCAGAGTCTGATACAGAATGCTGGGAATCTGCCTGTGTCTACAAGTCTCAAATGAAATGTAATAACTTGCACAAAAGTGACTTCAGAAGCTTGTGGCAGAATCAGGAGTGAGATCCTTCTCCCTGTCCTCCTCACTTCAGCTTTTAACTACAAAGTCATCTTTTCCTTTTTGTAGATGAGGATGAAATCTGTGCCTTTCTCATTAATTACAGCAGTGAAATGGTTTTCAGGGCTATGTCTTTTAGCAACTTTTCCAGCAGGGTTTGTTCTGGGAAATAGATGCTCCTGCAGCAAAGGACTGCTTTTTTCTGATTACCTTCATGTATTGGACACTGCTGGAAAAGCTTGCCAAATGGCCCAAAATTTAAAGGATCACCTGTAGGAAATAGAAGACTCAACGAACACCTAACCATATCCCTTTTTATTGCAAGCACAACTTGTGCTCCTTTCATCTGTGATCAGGTTCTTCTGGAAAAACACGTCAATCACAGAAACACGGAATAGTTTGGGTTGGAAGGGACCTTAAAGATCATCTAGTTCCAGGATGTTTCAAGAGGTTGTTATTTCAGCCTTTGAGTCCATCAGTAACGCCTATCTCTTTTGGAAATGCCTGATGCTTTGCAGGCATATCACATGCTGTTCAATGACAGAAGGACTGCTTCCCCTCTACCCCTCTCAAAAATGACAACATTTTGTCCAGGTCCTCCTGGAGTTTCCTTCATGCAGGAAGTATGCATGATGAGCAGGCTCAACTCGTATCCTGTTTTAGTTGCTTTTCCTCTTTTTCTCCTTTTTTTTTTTTTTAATAAAAAAAAGGAATTCTTTTTTATTTTGGAGACTGGGGACAGGACACAGGACAGCCTTGTCTCCTGCATGGTCAGCTTGCAAAGAGACCACGAGGAGGTGTGCTCCTGGCACAGTTTTCACTGTGACTCTTACACACCCGTATGGGAACTGACTAGTCATAGACTTTATGGATTTCATAGAATCATTGGGTTGGAAGGAATTTTCAAAAGCCATCTAGTCCAGCTCCTTGCAGTAAGCAGGGACATCTTGCACAAGATCAGGTTGCTCAAAACCTCACTAAGCCTGGCATTAAATGTCTCCAGGGATGGGGCCTCCACCACCTCTCTGTGCCAGTGCCCCACCACCCTCATGGTGATTTGTTGCAGGATGTCCCAAATGGATGGCAAAATACTGAATTTTCTTACTCTTCAGATTACTTTTGATCTCAGTGATACCAGGTGAAAGCTCACATTCTCTGCCTTGAACCATCCTTAGCAATGTTAGGTGTAAGAAATGGACATTTGGGGACCTGAAAAATCTAGAGAATGCTGAGCAGCAACTTCTGAAGTTAGCAAACTTTTTTTTTTAACATATAAATTTGGATTATTTGAACCCTAGAGTTTTAAAAGAGTTCTCTGGGAAATAGTCTTTAATTTTGTTTTATAATAACTGACAAAACACAGGGAAAGTTTCAGTGGTAGGAGGAGAGCAGAGGAAGTGGCCTAAGTGTGGATGGCTTAGCCACTTCCACGTGAACCTTAGGTGAAACAATTGAAAGCTTCACAAAGACTTTGGTTAGGAATCATTGCTGTTAGAAATGTTAATTACTATGTATTTGTGAATACTATTGTACTAATTTGATGTCTTTTTCAAACAGCTCTAGATTCTTTAAAAAACTTGTTTGGAGAAAGAAGTTTTTTACTGTGAGAGTGGTGAGACACTGGTACAGGTTGCCCTCAGAAGTTGGGTTGCCCCCTCTCTGGAGGTGTTTAAGACCAGGTGGGATGAACCTGGTACTCAGCAACCTGGTCTAGTGGGGGTTTGGAACTAGATGATCTTTAAGGTCCCTTCCAACCCAAACCATTCTATAATTCTATTGTTTGACTCAGCACATTGTGATATTTTGATTTAAAAAGCTAAAATTATACCTAATATAGCTAATATACCTAATATAGAGCTTGTAAGCATTTGGCCATAGTGGTCTGAAGGCTACTTTTAAGGCTTTTAAGGGGAGACCTACTTCTGGTGAGGCGTCACACCTCTCAACCCTCCGGTGTTTCACATTTTATCAGTAGGTCTCGAGACCCTACAGGTTATTTCATCTATTTATTTGCACTGACAAAAATGCCTGGGGAAGATGCTGATAAATCAGAGAAAGTTCCCATAAAAGCTGTCAAAGTGGCTAAAGAGAGGATTAAAGCCTCCAATAGCTCAGCCTAATTGAAGGATGGCTGTGAGTGACCGGGTTGATAGGGGAGGATATCAAAAAGAGTATAATTAAGAGTTTTTCAATCCAGGTATAAGAGGCAATCCAAATTTATGACTGAAAGTTGAAGCTAACCTAAATTCACATTGGAAATAATGCAAAATATTTGAGATTAGCCAGGTTGTGGTGTATTTATTTTCCATTACTGATTGAAAGGTATGGCTCTAATTGGAAAAAGGTTCAATTCAGGAAACTTTAAAGTTGTTTCAGGTAGCTATTAGTGTTTCTGTTAGAGCTTGCTGAAAATTGCCCCAGTAATTCCCAGTCTTTACTAAATTAGGTGAAATGGAGAATTTGGTCTCCTGCCATGTGACTTCTTTTATTGCTAATTGCAGGGATGTGTTGATGCGTGAGGCATAGAGAGAGAGTTTTGTCACTGGTTAAGAGTCCAGCTGAACACTTCAAAGGCCATCTAGTCCAACCCCTCTGAAGTCAGCAGGGACAGATTGCATTAGATCAGATTGCTCAGAGCCTCAGAAAGCCTGGCCTTCAATGTCTCAAGGGTTGAGGCCTCCCCCAGCTCTCTGTGTAACCTGCTCGGTGCTTCACCACCTTCGACGTGATGCTCTCCACTGAAATCCCATTGGCCACCTAGTGTTGGCCACCATACAACATGGCCAAAAGAAGTAACTGGGCTTTAATGGGCCAGTTGGCCAGCTGAGCATGAAGACAGGTGTATTTCCATGCTGTAGCTATGAACCAACTCTCATTTTATGGGCAAATATAACCAGAGAATTTATAGAAAGCTTATTTTTCTACAGCCAGTGCTGTAGATGATGTGTGAGTAAGCAGCTGCCAGCTTGGCACCTCTATATCAACTCTAAAGTAAGAGTGTTTCTACAGAAGGTATTGGCTTTTACTGTTTCAGCATTGATACAAAACTTAGTTTAGGAACCAGGAGTATTTAATCTAACACAAATTAAGTATTAATTGAATGGTGATATTTATATACTTTTTTTTTTAAATTTTTTGTTCCAGGCCTGGTGGATCTGTGAACCTTTGAAGATCCAACCTTAAGGCCATACTTCAAACTTTTTCTAAAAAGTGATAATTAAGAGGTTGTAAATCCCAGGGTCCTTTCACCAGCATTCTCATTATTCTGGCAGTAGTGCTTGACAATTTTATCGTCAGAAGCATCCATTTTCTGTGTAGAGCTTTTTCCATGAGGGAGTCTCACTGAAATATAATGTAATGTGGGCAAGTCCTCATTCTTAACGTGTTAACTCTAACAAAAACAAGGGCAGAAAAGATAATGAGCAGTAATTTCCTGTCTCCAAAAGTTTCTTATCATGGTGTTTCTCAAACTCAATAGCAGTGGCCTGGATAGAGTTGCTGCCCCAAGAGATCATGTAAGAAATTAACTCCTAATGCCTTGTAGATGTAGTCACGCTCAATGAGGGTGCCTGTCATAGCAAGAGATTTTTGCCTGAAGCTACCTCCTAAAGAATTAAGCTGTGACTTCCAAGCACTAGGCATTGTAAGAATGTCCTTTCTTCACCTCATCCTAAGGTCTAGGTTGATGGATTGCAATGACTTCTGCACAGGGCTGTGTTAGCATTTGGGCATAATGGTCTGAAGGCTACTTTTAAGGCTTCTGGGAAGGAAAACTCTATGTCTTGCTTGTCCAAGTAAGCATGATGGACTGCAAGGTGCAACCTCTGCTACCAACTTGGCTGGAGGCCACTGGTTCTCTAACGAGGGAAACAGCTTTTTCAAGCAGAATTTTGCCTAGATGTTACATACATAATAAGGAATACATTTTGCTATCCTAAAAGAGAACAATCTTTGCTTTGTCAGATTTCTCTTCATTCTGCTGGGACCAAAAGGCAAAGCGAAGTCATATCATGAGATTGGCCGAGCCATTGCTACCCTGATGTCAGATGAGGTGAGTGTTTTGACATCTTCTGTATGATGAAGTCTCACAGGTTTCATTTCATTAGCTAATAATGATGTGCTTTCCTCCAGCATGGTCAGCTGAAATGGAGGCACCTAAAGCTGAAATACCCACATTACCTCCTAATCACAGAGTGTCAGGGATTGGAAGGGACCTGAGAGATCATCTAGTCCAGTCCCCCTGCCGGACCAGGAACACCCAGATCAGGTCACACAGGAAGGTGTCCAAGTGGAGTTTGAATGTCTCCAGAGAAGGAGACCCCACACTCTCTCTGGGCAGCCTGAGCCACTGTTCTCTCACCCTCACCTTTTCTTATATTTGTGTGGAACTTCCTCCTGTGTTCCAGCCTGCACACATTGCCCCAAGTCCTATCATTGGATGTCACTGAGAAGATCCTGGCTCCATCCTCCTGACACTCAGCTTTTCCGTATTTATAAACATGAATGAGNCCTGTCCACCCAGACCCTCAGGTCCCTTTTTCCCCTCCACTGCTCTCTAACTGTGCAATTATTTGCCCTGGCTTCATGTTTTTTAAAAGTGTGTCTGTAGGAAGTTTCTGCCCATCCTGTGTATTTTTCCACTAGCAACCACTCTTTCCAAAAGACTATGAATTAATTACCGAATCACACACAAAGAATCACAGAATGTCAGGGATTGGAAGGGACCTGGAGAGATCATCTAGTCCAGTCCCCCTGCTGGAGCAGGAACACCAAGATCAGGTAACACAGGAAGGTTTCCAGGTGGGGTTTGAATGTCTCCAGAGAAGGAGACTCCACCTCTCTGGGCAGCCTGTTCAGACTTCCTGGAACAAGAGCAATCTCTGGATTTGTGTTGTGTTTATTTCTCACTTTCTGCTCACATTGTTCTGTGCTCCTCTTGTTCCCCTTTATTACTGCTTGCCTCGTCTCAGCTCTTGTGTTTTCTGTCATTCTATACCCCCAAAGTCTTCCTTACTAAGCCTCCTGTTCTTATTAATGTATCATGCTTGCTGGGCTGCCTTTGTTCCAAGTAATCCAAAAGATTTCTGTAAAATTCCAACATTTATAATGTTTTTTCCCCTCTCTTTTCTCATTCACCCTTCATCAATAGTGCCAGCTCTTTCAATTATCAATAGTTTGTGCTTCTTGCTATTTTTGAGTAAATATTGTTGTGGTTTCTAGGTCTCAGGGTTGAAAACTAACCTATTTTTTGACAGAGTGAACCCGTCAGGAAAGGAGGATTGACATTTCTTTCTGTGACTTTGTAGGAGTGGCTTCTCAAAGTGAAATGGAGACTACTTTTCAATAGGAAAACTTTTTTTTAAAAGAAAAGTAATAACTGATTTAATAACATTTTGTAAAGAAGTATGAAATGAACATACTGCTGATAAAAACTCTAAATATGCAAGAAAAGCCTCTTTGGATTACCCAAGGAAAGAATCTCTGTCATTAAATGAGATTTCAGGCTTTCCTGAAATTCACAAACACTTGCACCAAGTGTCCTGATACTTTCTGAGAAGGAGCAAGTTGGTTTTGTAGAGCAAAACTTGGTAGATACTTCTGGAGTCTGGGCTACACAAAATGCAAACTTTTTCTCTATGGAGTCTCTCTTTTTCTTGCAGGTATTCCATGACATTGCCTATAAAGCCAAGGACCGGCAGGATCTGATTGCTGGCATTGATGAGTTTCTGGATGAAGTCATTGTGCTCCCTCCAGGGGAATGGGATCCAGCCATCAGGATAGAGCCCCCCAAGTCTCTTCCTTCTTCAGATAAAAGGTGACAGTGGGGAGATGGTTGTGTTTAGCTCTTTGAAGGGAGGACTGCACATGTCCATTCTGAAAAGGTGATGGGAAGAGTTTGTTGAGCAACTGCATTGTATTTAGAGTGTACCAGAGATATTGTCAGTTCTTAATTGTTGGAGGGAAGATGTTCTTGCAGTTCTTTAAAGGTGATATTGTAGGTATATAACAACTCACAGGGTGGTCAGCCATCCTCTTTGGGAGTCTCCTTTGTCTCTCTAACATGCCACATCCCTCTCTAGCAGACAGCAAGTCAGCCTTCTGTTCTCCTTCATACAATACAGCTTTAGGAATGGCTGTATGACACTTGTTTGGGGGAATTATGCTTTGTGGAGCTACAGGTGAGCATCAGTCTGACTTGCTTTCTTGCCTAGGAAAAACATGTACTCTGGTGGAGAGAACCTTCAGATGAATGGAGATACACCTCATGATGGAGGACATGGTGGTGGAGGCCACGGGGATTGTGAAGAACTCCAACGAACTGGCAGGTGAGTAGCACATCCCACTCAGTGGGGTGCATTTGGTGTGACCCAAACAAGATGGCAGCACTCTCCTAGTCAGAATTGTTCCACACCTTCAGCTTTCCATCCAGACATCATGTTCATGTAGGTTGAGCTGGGATCCCCAGCACATGTCCTGAGAATTTTAGTTCCCTGCTTGGGGCTGGCTAAAGGGTTCTGGGTATCCAGCCTCAGCAAATTGCAAAAAGTCTTAAATGTGATACTTGAAAATGAAAGAAGTCCCAGGCCAGTGTTGGCATTTGAAGGTCTATAAATCTAGATCAACCGTAAGAGTCGAAAATCAGAGATGTTCCTTATCCAAACATTCCTGCTGTAGTTGAATTTGCATGGTTGGAAGCTTTTAAGGAGTAGAAATACAGAAAGTAGTAGAGCCTTACTCTCTGCTTTATTATTCTGCTCCTACAACACGTGAAACTCTGCAAAAGTGGGAATGCAGTTCAGGTGACCATAAATCAATGTGCTCAGCATTTCAGGGCCCATACACAGATTTTAGTGGTGAGGTTGTCCCCTCCCTCCCACTCTTTATTTCTCTAAGACCTAGCAGAATATCTAAATTGAAGGAGAAAAGTCTGAGATTGCAGCCTGATGTGTGTAAGGCAGTTGGTGATAACGTCCTTATTCTGGGTCAGAGAGTGATGTCTGCCTGTCTGCCATATACCTCTCTCTCTACAGCGTGTCTGAACTGTCCTGGCAGTGGTGGTGAGCTGTGTACATAGGAATAAGAGGCTAAACAAGGAATTTTTTTTCATGCTGACAGTATCAGAGCCATGTGGCATCTTTAAGAGTCAGATAGGGATTTATCTGTGTTAGTACAAAAATATAGAATCAGGGAATCACAAAATTGTATCATAGTTTAGGTTGAAGGGGACCTTAAAGTTCGTCAAGCTACAACCCCCCTGCCATAGGCAGGGACACCTCCCACTAGACCAGGTTGCTTAATGGCTTGTTCAGCCTGGCCTTAAACACCTCAAGAGAGGGGGCATCCACAGCTTCCCTGGGCAACCTGTATCTGCCTT
>VZTY01004197.1:15522-26580 GCA_013400935.1 Turnix velox
GGGTGCATCCACAGCCTCCCTGGGCAACCTGTAGCTGCCTTGCTCTCCAAGGTGATCTCACTGTCTTGCATTATTTTTTCTACTGAACAGATTGAAGCATCTTTCTAGTGAGCAAGCAGTTTGACTCACCCTTCTGTCTGCACCTGGAGAAATTTAGACTAAAGTTAATGGGTTTCATAATGTCAACTGATGTAGCTGGGGAGAAAAAACACCCACTCAACAGACAAGCTTCCTGAACTGCAAACTTTAGAGGTCTGTTTCAGCAGAAACAGGGATTGTGTTCCTGAAATTTGTATCTTTCCCATTTTATCATGTGTTTAAGATTTGATTTTTCTTCCCAGCATCTTCTGTGTGGCATCCCTGTCCTAAGAGGACCAGTATATAATGTGAGGATCTCACACCTTTTAGATAGTACTTTATTTCTGGCAGTGTTTCTGATTCCTAGTCTCAGTGACTCTTATGGTGGAAACATTTTGTCACAAGTGTCTTCTCTCTTGTCTTTCCAGGTTCTGTGGTGGCTTAATCAAGGACATCAAGAGGAAAGCACCATTCTTTGCCAGTGACTTTTATGACGCTTTAAATATTCAAGCCCTTTCAGCCATTCTTTTCATCTACCTAGCCACAGTCACCAATGCTATCACTTTTGGAGGATTGCTTGGGGATGCTACAGAAAACATGCAGGTTAGAAAGAGCTTTTCAAAGCCTTCTGCTGGCTCCAGTCAGAGAGGTGTTTGGTCACTGAGGAAGCATAAATTCTGGGTGCAGTTAATAGTCGTATGCTGTGTCTGGCTTTGGGAGTTGGCTTGTTTCTCTGCTGTCCTTTGAAAAAATGTAAGAGGAGTTACCTTAAGTCATGTTGGAAAGATGGCCAGGTGACTGAGAAGATCCTTGCTCCTTCTGCATAGCAAAATTCCTCTGATCTGCTCTGTGTTCATGTCTTGGTTGTGCAGTCTCAGCCCAATTAAGTTTACCACGTCTTGATTCCAACTTTCTGTGTCATCCGAGCATAGCAGTGGCTCTGTGTGGCTCTTACAAGCTCTGGACTTCTGCCTCTTTGGGGGGCAGAAAGTCCTAAAGTTCATAGGAGAGTGAATAAATCAGGAGATGAGACAGAGGAGAAAAAAATGGGAGCTCTTTAGAAAGAATGAATTTTGTAATAGTGAAAGCAAAAGCCCCAAAGGCCATTTTGATAGCTAGAAGCAGGCTGGATCAGAGAATAGATCCAAAAGTTGGGGCTTTAAAGGCTAGCTCAGCTTTAGGTGAAGTCTAGAAGAAAGGGTTTCTCTATTGACACTGTTGTAGGTCCTTTGTAATTGCGGTGCAGAATTACACTCCAGCATTGTCTTTATTATTCATTAGGCTTTTTGAGGAGGAAGAAAAGCATAAGAGAATGTATTTAGGTTTAGTGTAGCTACGTTCAATCTCCTAACAGTGATTAAGATTGTAATGAATTACTCTTTTATGTGGATTTAATTAAACCATAGAAAAAGAGGGCACCTGGATGAAGCACTGCGCTTAGCTATGATAAATCACAAGATGGAGTAAGATTTGGTAGGGGATGGAGTGCCAGACTTCCCTCTCATCTGTACAACGCGAGTATGGAGCTCCGCTGAGACTCCCATTCTGAGGGCTAGGGGTTCAAGTCCCTGTCCAGTTACGAGGTTTGACAGAGTTGGTCTGATGGTTGGACTCAATGATCTGAAAGGTCCTTTCCAACCTAGGTAGTTGTTATTATTAGATGTACTTTACCTCTTCCAAATCTCAGCCCCCACAGCAGTCATGCAACCAAACGGATGGTGCACAATTAAAAAGAAGTAATAGCGAATAGCAATAGAGGATGGGAAGACCTCCAAGATCCACCAGCAAGCATCGCTTTTCTGTCTACTAAGAGCATGAGCTGTGCCCAGTCTTTATTCTCTGAAACACCTGGTAAGGTTGTGCCTGTAGTAGCGGAGCAGCACCTAGAAGTCCAAATATTTTGTTCTCATAGCAAAAACCAGTGTTGAGTCTACCACATCACAGTTTATACTTCTTGTTTCTTGTAAATAATGATGCAATTGCTCCTGCGTTGGGCATTAAAACCTCCTGACACGGAGGGCCTGCCCTGGCCAGTGTTTCTTTAATAGCTCACTTCAGAGTTTTATGTTTCTGAGAAAATACCCTATTCTTAGCTACAGACACATGGAAGAATGCAGGGAAAAGAGATTCCAGATGCATTGTCTGTGAGCAGTGTGGGAAGAGTGAAAGGGATAAGCTGTGCAGGTGCTATTTCTTGCCCTCAACCCAGTTGTCTCCTCCTCACCAGTCCCCAAAAGGCTTGCTGGCTCCTATGTACATCCCCAGCCAAAGGTGTTTAAGACCAGGCTGGACAAGGCACTGAACAACCTGATCTAGTGGGGGGTGTCCCTGCCTATGGCAGGGGGGTTGGAACTAGATGTTTTTAAGGTCCATTCCAACCCAAACCATTTGGTAATTCTATGAAAATTTCTGGTCTAGAGGCACTCAAAATGCCACCTGAACACAAAATGCCCCTATCCAACACTCCTATCCAGCCTGCTCTGGTTGACCCTATTTTGGCAGAGGGATTGAATGAAATGATCTCCAGAAGTCACTTCCATCCTTGTGTAACTGTTCTATGGAGGTTACGGGGCATTGATATCTGCAAGGGCCAGGTCTGAGCAATGGGCATCCCCTCAAGCACTTAGAAATGGAGAGTTTTACCTCATGCCAAGGCCAAGGTTGTTTCTGTCCCTGCTACAGCAGCTTCTCTGCACAGCCATCACGCTGCTGCTTTTATTACCTGCCAATAACAGTGTTTGACCACTGGTATTTGGAGATTATGTTTGTGGCCAGAAAAAAAAAGGCTTTAGGGAAAAAAAAAGGCTTTAGAATTGCTTAGGGGAAAGTTCTGCTCGTAATTTAGTAGATATAAAAAATAGTATTCTGCTCTGCAGAGTAACATAACAGTTGGACGTGTGACAGTATGCATATACTTTACTCAGCATGAAGAGTAACTTGGGTTTTTTCAAGAAAGAAAGCCACTAAAGTGAATTAAAACCTTCCTGTTAATTCTGATAAATTCAGTCTTGACCCTGCTTTTTGTCATGGGTGAGAAGAAGGATATGCATGTGTTGTTAATGGATGATCACTTTGGCATTTGCAGCATTAATGAGGCTGCTGATTCGTGTGCAGTTACAACCAAGCACATAAGCTTATGCTTAAATCTACTCCTGGCTGCTGGGTAAAGTATTGCTGGAGTGGATGATGCTGGTGGTTATGTTTCTTGCTCAGGAGAAGATGATGCTCTCCTGCTTTTGAAACTCAGTCAAGTGTAAACAGTTTAGTTTCCATGAGAGAAAACAAGGTAAGATCCACCAGGTTCTTCCATTTTTGTAGAAGGACGCATGCCCAGTCTATAATAGCATTTTATTACCATTTACATTTCATCCACATTTTGCATTTTGAAAGTAGATTATTGTCCTGCTACAGTTGGATATGAAAATTGGAGACTGCATCAAGCATGCTATGTTATCCTTCTCCAGCAAAGCTATTTTGCCATGTGTGCCAAAAGAAGTTGTAGAGTGTTGAATATAGAATTTATTACGTGCTGGTGACATCTGATTCAACAGGACTTCTGGATAAAGTAACCTTTTTTTGTCTGTGTCTCCATTTGCTTAAGACTGCTTGAAAGAAGGGTGTCTTGTTTATCTGGAAAAGATGCCTACTCCATTGGAGAAAACAAAAAGCCCACCCTCTGTTGTCCTGGAGGATGTCAGCACTGTTCTCTGGCTATCATCTGCCCTGCAGATGTGTATTGTTACTGTCAGAGATGTGGGAGATGTTCAGGTCTTCCAAGTGGTCTTCATAAACAGTCCTCTTCCCTTACCAAATAGAAACTACAATATGGTGCAATGAAACTCCAGGGCTCAGAAATAAGAGTAAGAAATAAGGTGGGTTCATAGTCATCCTGAGTGACAACCAATTACTTGGGATGAACACAAAGAGAGGACAGAAGATGGGTCTTCCCCTTCATCTTGGGCGTGCGGGCTCACAGCACGAGGCTGTTGGCTGATGAAATGATGTGTTTTCTTCCAAGAGTGCAGGTGAAAAGGGTTATTCAGCAGAACTCAGCTTTTCCCCTCTGTCTGCCCTAGGGAGTGCTGGAGAGCTTTCTGGGCACAGCCGTCACCGGTGCCATATTTTGCCTTTTTGCTGGTCAGCCTCTCACCATTTTGAGCAGCACAGGACCTGTCCTTGTCTTCGAGCGGCTCCTCTTTAATTTTAGCAAGTAAGTACCGGGCAGGAGGGAGGGGAGGAATGTCTGTCATTAATGAAATACCATCTAGGGATGATGAGGTGACCAGTGGTGGGGAAGGAAGGGATTTAGCAAACTGAAACATCCCTTTGTTGTATGTTGAGACTGCAAAGCAATCACGTCTGGGATTTTCTCCTGCACATGTGTCCCAGAGCACTGCCCTCTGTGGGGGGTGTCATCTATCTCGAGATTTCTTCTAAGTTCTTGGCCAGGTCACACGAGTTCCATCTGCATGCTCTTCCTCAGCTGCTGTGTGGGTTTCTCTGTCTGCTTGCTGTTGGAGCAAAGAACAGAGCTCAACTCTCACTCTGGTTTCACTAACTAAATCTCACAGGTGTCAAGTTTACCAAACACTTGTCCTTTAATCAGTACATACTTCAAGTAGTTGCTTTTAGACCAGGGTGGATGGGGCTTTGAGCATCTTAGTCTAGGGGGAGGTGTCCTTGCCCAGGGCAGGGAAGTTGGAACTCGATAGATTCAATCCAAACCATTCTATGATTCTATGTTTCTATCCTTCAAGAGCAAAGTACCTGTTTTCACACCTCTCAATCTCTGTTTGTCCCCAGAATTCGTCAGTGGAGCTTTGCTGGACTAAACACTCTTGTCTTTTTTTGCCTTTTAATTGGTATAAAGAGGTTCTGCTACTTCCCCACCATGTTAATGTGGATGCGGTGATGATAACTGACAGCCAGAGTTGAAGGTGGCCTGTTTTGTTAGAGATTCTCTGCAAAAAACATCATATTCACCACAGACTAACAACACTTTGGATGATGTTCTCCAAGGAGATTATTGTAGATTATACAGAAAACCCCCCACATAGCTCATAGATTTCCTTTCCCCAACAAGGATTGTTTGCAACATCAGGAGTTATGTGCTGTCATTCAGCACACAAAACCCAGAGCCTGTGGAGTTAAGGCATTACTGAGGATCCTTTCAAAAGTAGTCTCCTGTGATGTGGAATGGATCTTTGGCTCTTGGTAGTTATTCTTAGAAGAAAGTCTTTTGAATTATTAAGCTGAGCATGGCTGCAGGTTGGTTCCGATAAGGCAGGAGGCAGAGTATATGTTTGGCTGTTTAATTGTTTCTTCTTCTTCAATATATGCCGTCTCTGCAGGGAGTTACTCAGAAATAATTGAGAGGATAGAATCATGCCTTTCCTGTGAATACTCCACGTGTTGGGGAAGTCTTTTGAAGTTTATAGCTTCTGCTGAGGCAGACAGTATATTTCCATGAGTTCCCACATCCACAGTGCTGCGCTGGACTGTTGTGGAGTGAGATGATTTAATTTGATTTTTCCATTCATTGATGATTAACTCATCAGGTAATACCTGGTACTGGGGGAATAGAGCAGGGCAGGGAAAAAACAAGCAGGGTTTGATTATTTTTTAGTCAGGGTATGAAGCCCTTATGATATGCCCTGACTGTAAAAAATGGACAGAACCTAGCCGCTGGAGGGAAATGTAACCAGTGGTAAGACCTCTGAAGCAGAGATGGAGGGGGGAACCTTTTTTCTTTCTTTCTTCACCTGGAAAAGCTGTAAAATCAGGAATAAACATACTGTACTTGTTTTAATCTAACAGGCAGGTCAAAAGACTGGTATGGCATGCAAAAGCAAGTTGGAAAAACACTGTAAGGTTTTGTGAGGGCGAAGGTGATTATTTTTAAGCCAAGGAGGAGCTATTGTCCTAATGACCTGCTGGAGCAGAAGGGCAGGATTTGATGAAGGAATCTTTTTCCACAAGGAAATTGGAACCAAATGCTGTGATAAGGCATTTGTGCCTGTTTGTATTCACGTCACCCTGTTCCCTGCAGGGAGCAAAATTAGAAAGATTTTCTGCTATTATATTTTGGAGCCATAGGTGGTTATCTGGTGTAGTCGTCACTCCTAAGGTGTCTTGAAGGCAACATATATTGAAGTGATCTGAAGATAGCTTTTGCTGGCTAGCTGGAGTGCTGCTCCCACCACCTCTTGCCCAGATCAGACAGTCATCTCCCTTATGGGATGGACTTACTCCTCCATCGGTCACTTTTGGCCTTTGTTTGGTTCCAGGAGCCTGCCATTGAACTCTTCCCTGTCAGGCCATGGCAGCCTCAAGGGACAAACAAAACTCTCAGGAGGGAACTTCATTGTTCTCAGCAGCCTGCGATGTCCTGGCACAAGGCTTCATTGTCTTCTGCTCTGTGCTTATAGATCTGCTGCTGATGTTTTGCTTTCTGCAGATACTGCAAGGGGGTGAGAGGTGGAAAAGCAGGCTCCACAGTGTGGTGTTTGGCAGGAGATTGCTTTCCTGAAGACATGTAAACCATGATTAGGTCTTCAGCTAGTGGAAAGCTGTTGTTGTTGAGCTGTTCTTGGTCTAGACAGCTGGATATTTGGACCTTTACACCTCTGCATTTTTGCTGAGGAAGGATTCTTAGTGGGAAGTCTAGAAAGAGCTTGAATTCACTAATAGTGTTCATCAGAGGAGGTGCAAGCACTTCTACAAGATTTTCTGCCAGCTCAGCTGTTAAACTACAAATGTTTATGGAGTTGGCTGAAAACAGAGAGCTTATCTCTTGGGGATTCTCCCACTGAGACTAAAATGAGTACGGGTCCCAGAAATTGTGCCATCACCATTTCTCAAGGGGAAGTCACCATCTTGTGTGCATTGATCCATTTCTGCCACCCTTGTCTTGTTGCAGAGACAATGATTTTGACTACCTGGAGTTTCGTCTCTGGATCGGCCTTTGGTCAGCCTTCCAGTGTCTCATCCTCGTGGCTACCGATGCCAGCTTCCTGGTCAAGTACTTCACCCGCTTCACTGAAGAAGGTTTTTCCTCCCTGATTAGCTTCATCTTCATTTATGATGCTTTCAAGAAGATGATCAAGCTGGCAGATCATTATCCCATCAACTCGGAGTTCAAGGTGGACTATATTACCCATTACTCTTGTGCCTGTGAACCATTAGGTCCAGGTAAGAGGATGTTTAATTAACTCTCCAGTTTGAGAGTGGAGGTTACATTTCCTTTCTTTTTCTATTATGCTGTAGTCCTGAGAAGGAACATGTAAATCAGTCCTTCAGGTGTCCTGTCTTTGCCTTATTTTGAAACTGAGAGGTGAATTTCACCATTTTGCCTACTGGAATGTCTTTATAGCTGACATTCCTGGGAATCCTCCATGTGAATATCACTACCAATGGAAAAGGTGTCTGTGTTCATCCCTGTGGTAGTTAATTCTGATTGGCATTCCCAAGAGGAGTGGCTGCCATGGTGGAGTGGTCACTCCCAGTAATGCCCCCCATTTCATTTTGTCATGTGCAGGAGCTGGATTTATTCAATGTGTTACCAAAACAGGGGTGGTTTTCTACCTCCTGACTGTGCCTACAAGTGGAAATGTACAAATGGTTCCTGGATGGAGTGGAAGGGAAGCATATTCAGCATCTGGGTCTGTGTGGTTGCCATGGGCTGCAAATAGCCACCATGCATACAGAGGTGGCAACAGGCTGCCCAGAAAAGCTGTGGTTGCTTCATCTCTGGAGGGGTTCAGGCCAGATTGGACAGGGCTCTGAGGAACCAGCACTAGGGCAGGGGGCTGAGTCTGGGTGATCTTTAGCCCTTCCCACCCAAACCGTTCTGTGAGGATGACACCAGCAACAAAATATGCAATAAAGCTTTGAGACAAAGAAAAATCCAAGTTATGGATCTAACTGGTCAAGGGCCAGAAAAAAATACATAGGTAGATGTCCCACTACTTATTTAGACCGTGGTGTTATTTCAGTAGTATCAACAACAAATTCACTTAAGTAAAACATAGGGATGTAGCTGCCTAGCCTATATTCAGGAAGGATTGTATTTCTAAATACAATTTCAGATAAATTATTTACAAGCATATGAAAACAAAAGAAACACATGTATCATTGTCAGGATGCATGATTGTGAATGCTACCCCTGTTTTTCAAAGAAAAATCCTGCTGATTTCAATTACTCTTCATCTTTTTCTTTTTTTTTCTCTAGCTTGAAAAAACATTTGTGCTCGATTCTGAAATCCAGTTTGCTATTCTGGTTGTCTTTGGAGTTATACATTAGTTTTCAGCTAATCATCAGGAGTGTTCTGAAGATGTTTACTTTAATCCAGAAGTCATAAGAAAAATATTGCAAAACTGTGAAATGTTGTGCTGTCCCTTTGGATTTTTTTTTTCTTACACTAAACTCAAAAGAAAAAAACAAACCCAAACCCTGATTATGTTGAATTATGTTTCGCTTAGCCTTTTGTTTCCCTTCTTTTTTAAATGATTGATGCTTTTGAGTCTGAATTCCTTTACTTTTGAATGTCTTTACCATTTGATGGAGCTAACAAATAATTTGGTAGTTGACATGGCTTTCCTTTGCTAGCACCCAGCTCACAGAATTGCTTCTTCTGTACTCTCTTTCAGTTAATAGTTCATTATTTAACAGGACGATGCTGCCAGAAGCCGATGAGCTGCTCTATTCCTCTGCTGAGACGGTGAGAATGGGGATTATGTGGTCTGGGAAACCTGGAGGTGCCATGAGTTTCAGCTGGGCTCAGCCAGAAAATCAGGAACCCTCCCTATGGGCACTTTGAAAATGTGATACTGCTCTTTTTGGCCTGCACAGGGAGTGCTGAATCCACAATTCAGTGGTATCTATTACTTTCTAGTAGTGGCCACCATCTTGCAGTCTAATCTCTGTGTGCCTGCAGGATATAGATAGTTCTCCCAGAGAATTAGGAGGATCTTTGTGTTCAGGGCTGCAGTGGTAGGTAGGTTGAGGCCACCTTGTCCTTCAAAACGTCCCATTTCCATCCTCCATTGACAGGCTGGAGTTCTTGACTGCCTATGGAAGGCCTGGAATTGAGGGCCACTTTCTTCAGCATAATAATAATAATAATAATAATGCCTGGATAAGTGCTGAGGAGCCTCCATCTCAAATACAACCCAGCTGTATTTCAGACAGTGCCCTTTGTCTCTTCTGTTAACAAAATCAATTCTTCTCAGGTTTTGTGGGTTTAGCATTTGAGGATTGGTCTTGGGAGAGGAGATACATGCCTAAGAGGAAGGTGGAAAACTGAGGAAGGCCTCAGTCTGTCCTCAGTTCCACCTGATACCATCCTTTGTTGGGTTAAAATCCCTTCTACCTATGCACAAGGACCAGAGTATTTAACTTCTGCTCTATCCCTCCCTTTGGCTCACAGTATTTTTCCTGATGCTCTGTCCCTGCTCCTGTCCTGGCATAAGCGGTGTTTGCATGGGCACCGTGTTATGGAAATGTTCTCCCTCTATTCTGCAGTACAATGCCACCATTGACTGGTCATCACTGACAACAAAGGAGTGCTTGAAGCACGGAGGACAACTTGTGGGCAACAACTGTGGCTATGTCCCTGACATCACCCTCATGTCTTTCATCCTCTTTTTTGGCACTTACACCTGCTCCATGGCCCTGAAGAAATTCAAGACCAGTCGCTATTTCCCAACCACTGTAAGTTTCTCCTTTCACCCTACTGGTCTCTCTCCTTACTCTTGCAGAATTCAAAATGGTCTTTGCCTTTCCTTTGGTATTGTTCTCACCCACACTTTGCAGGGAAGCTAGGTTGATTTGTTTGAGATAAAAGAGGTGGTTAATCAAGGTTTATCAATTGCTGTCACTCTCTCAGTATTTCTGCAGGCCAGAAGTGCCAAAACAAGACATAATCTGCCATGGGGACAATACTTCCAATCTGAGATACACAGCAAAAGTAGTTTCTCAGCCTGAAGAAATGGGATATTCAGCATATATATAGGCAAATATAGCATCAGCTGACCATTTTTAGAGTCAGATACACATTTCAAGGGGATGTACTGACTCTGGAATAGGAGGTGGAGACATTCTTCAGAGATCAAATTAGCAGAAGTAACCCTGTTATAGACAGATGATTTGGGGAGTACAAAAGAAGCCCTTTACTTGGTTGGTGAGTAAAATTGGATAATCCAGCTGTCCATGAAGCACAGCAGAACAAAGACGCATCTTTGGTGTTACCATGTAGCATTTGAAACTCTGAGAAATCACTCTAAAAGCTTCTGAACTTCACTACTGTCCATGCCTGGTCTTCTTGTTACTGAAGGGGCCTAAAGAAGAATTTCCCTTTCTTCTCTGAGGATCTTAGCAAAATAAGGACAAGCTGAAAAAGTCTACATGGGTTATAACAAGATTTTGTTCAGACTTACAGCCAGCTTATATGCACCTCTCAGCAGCATCTGCTTGTTTTGTCTCCCCAAATAAAGTTACCACAGCACCTGCACAAGCAGGCAGTTTCCACATGTACCAAACCCCTTTCTCTCTTTGAGCCCTGTTTTTGGCATTCTGACACATGGAGATTTGTCCTGCATGAATGTTTGCTGTTTCACTGTGTTACAAATGAACCATTCAGCTTTTTAATAAAAAAGAAACAAATTCCATCCGGACTGGAATGCAGCTCAATTTATCTGTAACCATGTGAACACAGGAAGACTGGAGGGAACAGCAGTTCTACAAGATCATATAATCATAGAATAGTTTGGGTTGGAAGGGACCTTAAAGATCATCTAGCTCCAACCCCTCTGCCATGGGCAGGGACTTCTTCCACTCAATCAGGTTGCTCAGCGCCTTGTTGAGCCTGGCCTCCAGAGTAGGGGCATCCATAACCTCTCTGAGTAACCTCTTCCAGTGTTTCAGTACCCTTACAGGAAAGAAATTCCTTCTTATTTCCAGCCTGAATCTCCCCTCTTCCA
>VZTY01004197.1:26647-41730 GCA_013400935.1 Turnix velox
GTGCTTCTTATGTTAAGGGATCCAGGTCCTGCCCAGTAAAATTTCAGGATCTAACCAGTGGCATCCTTGTCATATCCTAATGATTTCAGGAGAGTTGCACTCTCAGGGCATGTTAAGGATTTCGCTGAGAAGCCTAGTTTGTTTTTTCTAAGTTGATTTACTACTTGCAGAGAAGAGTGTAGTATCTACACGTCTTGCAGAAAGAACACTCCTCATCTGTTGTGAAAGTCTGGTTCTTCACATTTGCTGAAGGGAATTTCATGACTATTTCTATTATCTGATGCAGAATAGAATTTTTTCCCATGCCAATTAAAAAAAAAAAAAATCTCCATTGAAAAATAAGCTATATCAAAAGAATGGCATCTAGGGATAAAATGGTACTTTTTGTTAAAGCCACACACTTTAGGAATTCTTTAGTAGCATGATGAGTTCAACTCATGTCAAAAAAGCTACCTCTGGCCCTGCATAGAAAAATATGGATATCTAGACCCTAAAGAATTAGAGATCTGAAGACCAGCAGAAGGAAACAATAGCTTGTATGTCTAAAAAAGCCACTATTTTGGGGTTTTTTGGGTAAATGTTCAATATCTGTTAATATTAGAAGCTGAAAGTCCTTTCAGACACTGCTGCAGAGTAACTTGGTCTCCTTACCAGTGGTTGGTGGCTGCTATGGAATGTAGCATTCCTGAAATTGCCTGGAAAAATCACTGTGGGAGTTTCTTAGAATAGCTGTTTTCTTTTTTTTTTCCCCTCATACTTCCATTTAGGCTTAATTGGTCTGCTTTCAGATAACACAATAAATTATCAAAGGCACATTTAGGCAGTGCATCCTTTGGTTTCTACAAAGGAAGTGATGTACTTGTATTGCCACCAAAGGCAAGCCTGGAGTAGCACACAGAAATTAAAGCCTAGGTGAAATGATGTTTCCTAGTGCTAACTATTGTTCTGATACCAACTTCTTTTCAGGCACGGAAGCTCATCAGTGACTTTGCCATTATCTTGTCCATTTTGATTTTCTGTGGAATAGATGCCCTGGTAGGTGTGGATACACCAAAACTGATTGTGCCAAGTGAATTCAAGGTACGTCACTGTCAGCTTTGTTTGATGGCCTTTGGAAGAGGTTCCCTTTTACCACCATTGCCCTCAAAACAGAGAGTAGTCAGCTATCTGAAAAAGGCCCCTTTCACTGAGACAGTAACCTTTTTTATGAGCACCATTTGGGTTGACTGAATAGTCTCCTAAATCCCATCTCCATACTTTGAATGTTTAATTGATGAAAGTGAGAAGGTTGAAATTGTCTCAAACCTCAGCTGTCTCCCTGAAGTCCCATTGCTGGAAGTACAAGCGTATTTGATATGTCATCATTCTCATAATGCTATTCTAACGCAAGTTTTCATTTTCCTTGCCATTAAAAGCCAACCAGTCCTGAGAGGGGTTGGTTTATCCCACCTTTTGGAGGGAACCCATGGTGGGTGTACCTGGCAGCTGCCATCCCTGCACTGCTGGTGACTATCCTCATCTTCATGGACCAGCAAATCACAGCCGTCATTGTCAATCGGAAGGAGCACAAACTGAAGGTGGGTGCTTTGTGTCTTGCACATTGACAAAGAGTTTCACAGTGTTTTTCTGAGCTAGAGATGGAAGAAATTAGAGCAGCCCTCCTTTGAGGGGCAGAATTTTAGTTTAAAGCCCCCTTTTTGATGTCAAATTAAGCCTGTAAATTTTCTTTAAATCTTTACAGTGTTTTGCTCTTTCCTTGCAAGAGCTTTGCTCTCCAGTTGTAAATGTTGGAAAGGAAAAAAAGGGTGGCTAAGCTGGGTCTGCCAGGTCACACATGGATCTGCATAGATTGCCCTATTTGGGATCAATATTTGGTAGTAGAAGTTGGGAACTATGCTGTAAGAGAACAGTGTAGCGGAAGGGGACCTGGGGGTTCTGTTGGATGGCAGGATGACCATGAACCAGCTATGTGCCTTTGTGGCAAAGAAGGCCAGTGGCATCCAGGAGTGTATTAGAAAGGGCATGGTCAGTACCTTGAGAGGGGTTCTTCTCCCCCTCTACTCTGCCCTGGTAAGACAACATCTGGAGTATTGTGTCCAGTTCTGGGGCCCTCAATTCAAGAAGGATGGGAAACTGCTGGAGAGCCACAAAGATGAATCGATTTCAGCATTTCCCTTCTGTGGTAAGGCTCCTTCAAGCTGAGTCTCTTCAGCTTGGAGAAGAGGAGACTGATGGGTGACCTCATTCATACTTGTAAACATGTAAAGGGTGAGCATCAGGAGGATGGAGCCAGGATTTTCTCAATGATCTCCAGTGTTAGGACAAAGGGCTGCAGGTGCAAGTTGGAACACAGGAGGTTCCACAGAAATATGAGAAAAAACTCTTTCTTGGCGAAGGTGAGAGAACAGTGTCACAGGCTACCCAGAGAGGATGTGAGGTCTCCTTCTCTGGAGAAATGCAAATCCACCTGGACACCTTCCTGTGTGACCTGATCTGGGTGTTCCTGATCCAGCAGATGGGGTGGACTAGATGATCTCTCCAGGTCCCTTCCATTCCATGTGATTCTGTGATCTCAGGGCTGCAGTGAGGAGAAGTTGTGAGCTTGGGAGGATGAGCTTGGAAGCTCCTTTCTCTCTCTCACCCTGCTTTAAGCTGAGTTTAAATTTAATTTGCCCAGCGCTGCATTACTGCAACCTAGCCAAAAATCTCTCTCACTCTGTCATGACAGACCAAGTTTCTCTGGCTCAAACAAGTCCACATTACTTACTGTGTTTGTCACGTAGGGCAATTGCACAGCCACAGTTGGATGTTATGCAAAGAGCAGCTTTATATCCCCAGATATATAACGGCCTAGGATGGAGTGATGTTTTTAAAATAAACTTTCCACATCAGTGCTGTGCAGTTCTTCATGCCTGTAGGGTTTCTCCTCTCCGTGCGTGGCCAGTTCTGTTGAAAAATATTAAATTCCTGTAAAAGAAGACTCTCCCTTCCTGCTAATGAGATCTGCTTCAAGTGGTTGAACTCATGAGAGTAAAAGCTTCTCAAAACATGGGTAGTGCTCAGGTTGCTCAGTGCCTCATCCAGCCTGACCTTAAACACCTTCAGAGAGGGGGCATCTCTGGGCAACCTCTTCCAGTGGTTTCACCACCCTCACAGTAAAGAATTTCTTTCTTATCTCCAGCCTGAATCTCCCCTCTTCCAATTTACATCCATTACTCCTAGTCCTTCCATCACATATCCTATGAAAAAGTCCTTCCCCAGTTTATATAATGTGTTATTTAAGACTGTCCTGACCGTGACCTGGAGGAGAAAGTCAGAGAGACAGAGGATGGGAAAGGTTTGTTGTGCTGGTTGATGATCTTAAGGAACTAGTTTAAAGAAAACCCTCAGAGCTTCACTTTTTGCCATCTGGGCTGATAAATTCAATACTGTGCCCACATCTTCCTTGGAAGAAGGCTGACACAACTTAGTTTTAAGTCTGTCTCCTGCATCTGAATAAGCAGGCATGAAATTTTTTTGGTCACTTGAAGGATATAATCACTGTTCTTGCCCCATGAAGATGAGACCCCTCATCTCTTCAGCCCATAGGCACTCAATGTGATTATGCTGTCAGCACTGCATGTGTATTTTTACTAACAAGGTATAAAAACACTCCAGCAAAGTACTTTTTAATATAAAGATTATATTTCCTGCTTGCTTTGTTATGGTTCTGAGCATGTGCTTTTGTCTAATTGATGGTTCTCAGGCCTGATCCTGCACCAAAAAACACCTCTGTGTACCAAATCTCCTGTAAGCCAAAAAAAGGCTGGGGGTATTTTTTCTGCTAGTGCCTTGCTGAAGTGTCAGCAGGGTGTCACTGAGTGTCCATCTCTGTGATGCTGCGCAGCCAAGGTAAGCAGCATGCACTTGAGGATAACAATGAGGACAATTCAATAGGAACTCTGGGTTGCTTTCCCTGCTGGGTCACAAAGTAGGTCCATACCATTTGTTCTTTCCAACAAAATCAAATCAAACTGAATTAGAAAAAAATTAATCTTTTTTAAAACAGCAAACTTGGGAGAGCTGTCAAATGTTTTTCTGAAGATCCCATTCTTTGTTGGCTCTTCCATGTCTCTTGGCACTCCTGGGTTATTTTATTAAAGGGGTTGACAAAAGATAGGTCTTTGAATAGTGATAGGTCTTTAAGCAGAAATAAAGAACAAGGGCAGCTTTCTCCTTTCAGAAGTGTAGGAGCCCATCAAGCATTCTTGCTGCTTTTCCCATGTGACCCTAGGTTTGAGCTATGAGAAAAGTGTCTCCAACACTATCAGGGCTCAGACCAGTTCATGAGCTGTCTTCTGTGCACTCATCCTCTCCAAACCCCCTTGCTGGGGATGTATTCTAGAAGTAGCACTTTATAATGGGACTTCATGTTTGTTTTTACAGCAGCCAATTCTGAGCTCCTTCAAAAATGCTATAAATCCATTGTAAACAGGACACTTGTGTGTGTATGTTGAAAGGGGCTACAGAAAGGCTGGGGTAGGACTTTTTAATAAGATATGTGATGGAAGAATCTCTTCCACTGGATTTAAATTGGGAGATGGGAGATTTAGGCTAGATATAAGAAATTCTTTACTGTGAGGGTGGTGAGATACTGGAAAAGGTTGCCCAGAGAGGTTGTGGATGCCCCCTCATTCCCTGGAGGTGTTTAAGGCCAGGCTGGATGAGGCACTGAGCAACCTGGTCTAGTGGGAGGTGTCTCTGCCCATGGCAGGGGGGTTGAAACTAGACGATCTTTAAGGTCCCTTCCAACCCAAACTATTCTATGATTCTATGTTAAAAGAATATATAGGAAAACATATTTGAGAGGGCTTTCTTGTTTACAAGATACAACTTGTATCTCAATATTTTTTATTTAAAGTGGTGGTCTCTTGATTTTTCTTATCTCATGGTCTGCTCTCTCCAGTAAAGAACTCTTGAACTGGTTGTGGGGCTCGGATTGCTCCAGTGTCCTCCAAGCACTAGAGTTCACAGGGTGCTTGGTCTGCCAGGCTGCTTGCAGTTTTGCTGCTCTTCTGTGCTTACTGCATGCTGTTGTTTTCATAGCTTGCCCGAACTGTAACACTTACCTGTTTTCCCCATATAGGCAAGTAATTAATCCCATAATGTGTCCTTCTTTGCTCTTTCTTATGTCAGTCTCTGTTGACCAAAAGATTCTGTCAAAGGAACTGCTCCTTGCTTGGGACAGAGCCCTGGCAGTTCTGTAGGTATTGAGAATAATTAAGCTAAATATTGTCTGTCTTCCTTCACAGAAAGGTGCTGGATACCACCTGGATTTATTCTGGGTGGCAATTCTGATGATCATCTGCTCCTTTATGGGTCTGCCCTGGTATGTTGCTGCTACCGTCATCTCCATCGCTCATATCGACAGCTTGAAGATGGAGACGGAGACTTCAGCTCCTGGAGAACAGCCCAAATTTTTGGGAGTAAGGTATGTTGAACTAGAAAGTCTTTAATTGCCTTGTTAGCCTGCAAAGATCTCTTTGTACTAGAAATGGTCTTCCTTTAAGTAGAACACGTCCAGAAGTTCAGGGGGGGAAATTTCTTAGGCACACCAAAATACCCAAAGCTTCCCAGGGTAAGGTCTGGTGTCCATGAAATACTATAGAGAAGCTGCAAAGAATTACTTGCTGACTTTGTTTGTGTTTCCAAACTCCAGCATGAGGTTTAGCAGCAGTCTCGTCCCCAGCAGGATGAGAGATCTTGAGCAGATGGCTCCTGTAGCTGGAGTAGGAAGGCTCCAGCAGTAAGCTCCACTTGATCTGGCAGTCTGTAGCAGACACCAGCTACAAGGTTTTCCACATTACCTTGGTCTCTAATTTCTACTTGTTCCACCTGAAGCACCTGAAGCTCTACTTACTCAAGTAATTTTTTCTATATTTGGTTGCCTTGATTGAGTGGTTCAAAGTGCTTTCAATTAGGAGCACTTGTGGAATGCTGCTTAGGACCACTTCTGGAAATCAGGCTGCTTATTTAGGTGACTAAATAGAAAGATAATGGCCTAACTTTGAGTTCTCTGAAATAAGATCATAATCATCAAGGCTGGAAGTGTCCTAGAGGTGATGGATGTTACATAAAGAGTATAACCATTGAGTCTAGCCATCAGCCTTTACCTAGAAAGGGACTTGAAGCTTTGACCTTCAGATTAGGAGTATAATGCACTCCCACGTGAGCCATACAGCCACTGGTGAGAACATTTTTAGTTGTAGGGAGCTGATGTGGGTGTCTGTGAAAGCCCCACAAAGAGCCTATGACCATTTATCCAACTGCTGGAGTACCGTGACCAGGGCTGGAAATGTGCTACTGGTCTAAGAGTCTACTGGTGATTTACCTACTTGGATACTGTAAATACTTCAGTTGGGGTTGCCAGTTAACAGTTCCTAATGTTGAATATGGAAACACACTCTACCTGACTCAGTAGCAACAACCAGTAGCAACAACTCAGTAGCAACAAACCCTGATCTGATATTTTAAAAAGATTTATGAGGCTAGATCAGAATCAGGGTGCCTGCCTGATGCTGAGGGCTTGTGATCACCACTCTGCTTTGAAAATGGGGCTACAAAAGCAGGTCTCGTGCTGGTTTTGAGTACTCTGGGAAGCCACCCTGCTCACCGAGTGGTTTTATTTCAGGGAGCAGAGAGTCACCGGGATTATCGTTTTTATCCTGACTGGTGTGTCTGTCTTCATGGCTCCCATTTTGAAGGTAAGGACATCATCACCTTCCTGCTTCCTTCTGCTCTTGCAGCAGAGTTAGGGCCACAACAACAATCAGACTATTGAAAAACACATTGAAGCATGGAACTGGAGACTAGTGGGAATTGTTTATGCAGTTTTACAGTTTTCTGGAAGCTTCCTTTTGGAAATCAAGAAAAACATCACTGCAGTGTGCTAGACAGTAATAATGACAAAGTTCATGGCTGCTGCTCTTGGGAGATTGGACTAAATGATCTCTTGAGACACTGGAGCAGGTTGCACAGAGAGGTTGTGAATGCCCCCTCTCTGGAGGTGTTTAAGGCCAGGCTGGACAAGGCACTGAGCAACCCGATCTAGTGGGAGGTGTCCCTGCCTATGGCAGGGGGCTTGGAACTAGATGATCTTTAAGGCCCCTTCCAGCCCATTCTATGATTCTGTCTTAACACATGGACACAAAGCAAATTTAATTTGGTGCTGAAGTTTGTTGGCGTGTGAGCCACAGAGAGTCTTGCCCTTACTGGAAATATCAGAGCATGGAATGAAACTGGAAAACCTGCTTATCTCTGTCTTGTGGAGGATACTGCCTTCTCCAGGGATAACATTTTCAGTGGAGCTGAGCACAGGAGATGTCTGAGACAAGAGATGTCTCCTGGCTTTGTGCAGGGCCCAGTAAGAGGAGGTGGTTTTGTTGACACAAGAAGATGTGCAGAACAGGTGTTGCTGAGCAGAGCATACATGAGACCTAGGTACACTTTTGGCCAAAAATTGCTGGGTTTTTGTACCCTGCCAAGGTATACATGCATCTCAGAAGTGTGAGGCTGCTGTTGCTTGCCTAGTAAAAAAAAAAACAATGTAACAATCAAATTTTCATACTCTTGGGCTAAATCCTTCTAAAATGGCACATATCTGGTCACTCAGAAGCAGCGCTTGGCTTAGTAGTAAGGAAAATGTGTTTTCTGGAGAAAGCAGTACAATAAATGTGATTTCTTTTTTTCTCTTGTGAGTTTAGCCAAAGTGGGTCTTCTGCTCATGTACCATTTTGTATAGGTAGGTAGCTGTCTTCCAAGACCTGTAGTTTGTTGGCATATGGGCCACAGAGAAACTTGCCCTTACTGGAAATATCAGAGCATGGGATGAAACTGGAAAACCCTGTCTGCCTTCTCCAGGGATAACATGGAGATGTCTGAGACAAGAGATGTCTCCAGGACAAGTCTATCTCTATGGATTGGCAGACTGATGGTATGAGCAGAAGATGCTAGAACTGTAAAGTATGTACTGCATCAGCAACACCACACATTGCAGTTCCACGGAAGAGCAGATGGGTGTCTGTAGAAGTGCTTCTGGAGGAGGCAGCTGAGTTTTTCGTCATGAAGAGGCTGGAAACAGCAAGGGCTGTGTGGTACTGTTATCTGTGAGCCTTAAGGGGAAGAGGCAGAGACCAATGACATGGAGAAAGTGGCTTTGGAGATGAAGAGTGTGCCTGTTTTTGATTTCTGAGGCTGTTTAGCAACTAACAGCTTTTTTTGTCTTGGTAACCATTTTCTCCTCTGCACAAACATTGTCCTTAATCTAATGATGTGTTGTAATAACTCCCTTTGTTCACTCATGTGACCTTTCACAGAATGTCAGGGATTGGAAGGGACCTTGAACATATAGTCCAATCCTCCTGCCAGAGCAGGAACGCCCACATCAGGTCACAGAGGAAAGTGTCCAGGTGGGGTTTGAATGTCTCCAGAGAAGGAGACCAAGGGCCCTCTTTGGGCAGCCTGGGCCACCGTTCTCTCACCCTCACCCTGACAAACTTTTTTCTCAGATTTCTGTGGAACTTCCTGTGTTCCAGTTTGCTATCATTGCCCCTTTCCTGTCATTGGATGTCTCTGAGAAGAGCCTGGCTCCATCTTCCTGACATTTACCCTTTCCATATTTATAAACGTGTATAAGGTCACCCCTCAGTCTCCTCTTTTCCAAGCAAAAGAGACCCAGCGCCGTCAGCCTCTCCTCAGAAGGGAGATGCTCCAATCCCTCCATCATCTTCATAGCTCTGTGCTGGACTCTCGCAAGCAGTTCCCTGTCCTGACCTTCCCTACAATATCTGTCTTTCTCTGTCCCACTGGGGACTATTGTTTCCCTTGTTCTTGCTTCCTTCATTAGTTATTTGGCTGTGTGCCCCCTAAAAATACGAGTGAAGGTGATGGTGGGAGGAAACATTACAATAAATGGGCATATTCCTGGCCCACGTGCTAGTGAAAGAAGTCCCTGACAGTGTTTCAGGATGTGACAGGATCTCTTAACCTAGAGAGCTTTGTTTGCTTAAACACATTGCAGAACTTTGAAGTCTTCTCATGCCAGCAGCAAATGGAATGCTAACAATCCCAAATTCAATAAAAGAGGCAGCCCACAAAATAATCTCTGGGTTTTGTGGTGTTTGTGCTGGGTTTGAATGCTGCTGGTGTTTCTGCTCGGTGATGGCAGATCTCCACAGAAACATCTCCAACCCTGCTGGGAGAATGACAAGCATTTTCCTATAAATAAGTTTTTAATTCTGTTGGCTCACAGTGGGTTTGCTCAGAGCACCCAAGCCAGCAACCCCATAGCTAGTGAGTTCTTTGCCAAGAGAAAGTCTTCTGAAAGGAAAGCACCACTTGCTGCTGAAGTGCTAGGGGTGATTTACAGGATCAGTCATTGGTATAATAGTATTCCGACTATTTTTTTTTCTTTTTAAAACAGAAAAAGAAAATAGAAGGGGAGAGAAAGAGGGCAATGCAAATTAACTAGAAAGCTAAACTCTGAATGACTCCTATCCATCTTGCCAAAGAAGATAGTATCTTGTCTTGTCTAACACATCTGGTGAGGGATTTGAATCCTTTGGACACCTGCAGCTGTGTGGACCATGTCCCTCCCCACAATAGGGCTTTTCATGTGAAATATCCCCAACAGTTCACTCAAGGAAGCAAATACATGCAAGAGAAGGATGGAATTAGCAATCAAGAGGCTCATGGGAAGTGACAGGGGGCAAGACTTTGAAACAAGGAGGGTTTTTAGCCAGGGAAGCTTTGATCTGGGGTAGCATATGGTCCAGTGACTTTAGTTTACAGGTGGACCAAATGAAATTCGTGTGTTCAGGATGAGGGCTTCGAGGGCTATGTGCATGGCACTGTGTTTTTGAGCCAGTGAATAATGAATAATGTGAGAAATATGACTAAACAGTGAATAACTTCTGTGTTATTTCTCTCTTTAATGAGTCTCATGCATGGGTTGGACAACGTAAGTCACTCAGGAGGAGCCTTGTCTATGCTGTGGCTGCCATTCAGTGGCAGCTGCCTGTCACTGCATGAAGGCTTTCCTTCAGACACAGCGGCAGAGCTCTGCCCCTCCTTCCTGGCTTCAAATAAACTACACGGAAGCCATTATTTTCAGTCATAATCATCTAGGTTGGAAAGGTCCTTTCAGATCATCAAGCCCGACCATTAACCTATCCTTGTGCCTGGACAGGGACTTGAACCCTTTATCCTCAGATTAGAATCTGGTGCTCTCACAACTGAGTTATTCTTCTTCCACATGAGGTTTATGCCCAGGTATTCCCAGTCAGATCAGTCCAGTTCTGTGGTGGGGCTGAGGGGTGTGTGTGGTGTTGCCCTGTACCTTACTTGCTTCAGTAGAAGGATTGATGGCAGGACCCATGATGGAGGAATAGGCTTAAGACTTGAGGGAGGTTGATATTTGAAAGGACAGTTCCTGGCAATGAAGAAAGTAACTCTTGGTCCCATGTTTGTGAATAGTTGCATATTAAAGTGAGTGAAAGAGATTTGGTTGTCATGACTGTCATTGCTGAGGTGGGACTCAAGAAGAGCCTTTCTGGATGAAATTCTACAGCTTATTGAGCTGAACACAGGATGGTGTTACCTTTTCTTCTTGTCTAGCTTCTGCTTCTCCTCTCACCAGAAACCAAAAGGTGAAAAGCAGTTCAAAGCTTACAAGAGCATATTTTTCCCATCTCTTCTTCAGTTTGCTAACACACTGACTCCATTTCCTGTGGTCCTTGGAGAGATGTCCAAGTCTCCCAGTGCAGTGGAAGAGGCTCAGGGCTTGTTCATCCTCTGCCCTGTGATTGCCTCAGCCCTCCAGTGATTGCACAAATGTTCTTGATGCTCTGAAAACAGGAGAAGAATTGCTCATTTCTTACTCTGTATTGTCCTCTCACAGGTGCAACTTGATTTGTCTGTTGTTGATGTTCACAGTGCATTATAGGTGGGGAAGTTGTTCACTCATTTTCTCTTGCTATTCTCCCACAGTTCATTCCCATGCCTGTGCTCTATGGTGTCTTCCTCTACATGGGCGTTGCTTCCCTCAATGGTGTGCAGGTGAGTCACTAGCCCCAGTTGCACAGAGAAACTGTGGCTGCTGCATCACTGGAGATGGTCAAGGCCAGTTTGGATAGGACTTTGGGCATCTTGATCTAGTGGGACTTGTCCCTGTTCAGGACAGAGGGGATGTTACTTAATGTCCTTTCCAACTCGAACTGTTCTGCAGTTTTATGAGTGCCTCCAATGCTGTTCCTTCTCCAGAAGGTGGCAGTCATTAATCAGTGTAAGGTTTCTTTCACAACCTTCCATACTTTCCTTCCTGAGAAACCAGGAGAGGGTAACAGCTGTTAACAAACATTACCATGAACTGTCTTCACAGCCAGTCCAAAGGGGATCTATCTGCTCAGTAGGAGAGTGGCCAAACCCAGGTCCTGGTGCTTTGTGAAGTCCCGGGGTCCATTTCCCCAGCTGAGGGTTGCCAAGGACAGCATATGCTTGCAGATGGTCCAGGCTCCCTCTGGCTTGGTTCAGGCCCTCTGACTGAAGAAAAAGTGCAGATGATTGGTGGTGATGGGGCTGTTCTGCACAGTTAACCAGCAGTAACATTGGTGTTTTGCTGGGAAATGAAAGCCAAGCCCTTTTCTTAGTTATTGAGGAAATATTCCTTAAAAAGCCTTTCTCACTCACTGCACAGCATCTATCCTTGGCCCTAGAAGCTGGAAGTGGTTTTGTTGCTTTCTGGCACTCCATTAATTGTGGCCTTTCATTTCAGCACTTAGTTGTCCTGTGAGGGGCAAAGACTGCCTGTTCCCTCAATACCACGAGAATTTCCTTGAGCTCCCAGCTTTCTTTTCCTCAGCATGAGGTCCATCTGGTCTCAGAAGTGGGCTGTGAACCTGTGCTTAGGCAGGACACAATAAGGAATTGCCATGTTCTCCTGGAGGGCAGTTTCTCCTGCTTCCCAGCCCAGGTGGTCAGGGAACTGGGCAGCATGTTTTCCCCTGAACAAAGATATTCCTCGCTCAATGAGAAATCACACTTTTGGTTTAATTCCAGGTCCACCTGGCCAGCACAGGACAAGGGACATTTTTGGGGAAGTTTGCCCATATTCCTCACTCTTTGTTTAGGTGCTTTTCTGTCCTCACCTCTTTTGAACTCTGCTCCCAGTTTATTTGGAAAGGAAGTGGTTTTTTTAAATGCTGAATGGCTTTCTTTGGCTGGAACAGGACAGGGGAGAGTGGCAAAAGTGGCCCAGTTTGGACATTCAGCTTGTGAAAGCCACAGCAGATCAGGCCCATTCTTTCAAAGCCAGAGGACCACTTTCCACCACTGGCTTTATTCCTTAGTTTACACACTGGTCACCAAAGCACATAGATGGAATCCTGTTCCTCAAGATAAAGCTGCCTCATGGTTTTACTTTGAGACATGCTTTGCTCTTCTAGTTCTGTTCAATTGCCTAGGGTAGTGTTAGACTCAAGACATTCACTTGACATAAATGACTTAATGTGTTTGGCCAACCCTGCATTAAACACAAGGCAGTCAGGGTAGAGGAGCTGTGCTGGGATTTCTACTGTTTTTTTCTTTATGGACAGAAAACAAGTTGATACAAGGTCATACTTCATAGGGATTTTTTTTTTTAAACTCTTTCTTTGCATGCTGCCAGAGTTTTGTTTAAATGTCCATTTCTTTTCCAGTTCATGGATCGTCTGAAGCTGCTCTTGATGCCTCTGAAACACCAACCTGACTTCATTTACTTGCGCCATGTCCCACTGCGCAGGGTTCATCTGTTCACCTTCCTGCAGGTGGTGTGCCTGGCTCTTCTCTGGATCCTCAAGTCAACTGTGGCTGCTATCATATTCCCTGTCATGGTAGGTGACTTTATCCTTCATTGTCTCTCCCACAGCAAGCATCTCTCACTCCTGGCCACCTTCCCACCTTCCCACCTTCCCACTGATGGGCAAAACAGCTTCTCCCTCTCAAATCCCCAGCTCAGGGCTCTGCCTCCATTCATTCCTGGCGCTGATGTAGGACTACACAGGGTGAGTGCTGTGGTGACAGCCTTTACCTAAGTCCTCTGGAGGAAAATGAGCCTGGAAAGCTACTTTTTTCCCAGAATTTTGACCACTCCTGGCTGACAAGTTTAGATTTGCTGTGTTTTCTCCTCAAGCTGCATTGACCAATGAGAGGTTTCCTTTTTTTAGCCCACACTAATTACTGAATGGAAAATGTCTCCCATGCTTTTAAGCAACACAAATTGAGGAAAACAAAAATGAAACTCACTGCTGAAAGGGTTTTAAGGGAGGGATGTGAGTTAGATAAAGCAAGAGCAAAAGGGAGAACTTGAGTCAGAAGACAGTTGCATTGGTTTATGTGTTTGGTATCAGAAGATGAATGTGAGTACATAGGATGCACAACCTCTTTCCAATAATGTGTGTCTAAGTCATGTTAAAATGTGTGTTGGATGCTGAGAGATCACACAGAAACACTGTTCCTCAATTAAATGTGGTGCCCCTGGTCTGATACAGTATTTCTACATAAAGGAAAGGAAATAGTGAAAAAAAGCTTTCTCTGCGTTTAGGTAACTCACTAGATTTATACACCACTAGGCACTTAACAAAAAACAAGTGTGAAAGGAAGTTTTTAGGGCCAAATGGAGGGAGTGTGGATGCAGTGGGACCACAGTTGCATGGACAGGATTTCTTTGTCTTGGAGATGGAGCAAGCTTCAGTAAAGTCAAAGTTTTATGAAACTCCCTTTCTTCTTGGTCCAAGGTTTCAGTTTTATGGACAAGTAAAATGTCATTTTTGGGTGCAGTTACACACTGAAGTGCCTATTTAAGGGACAGAAGGAGGGAAGGCAGAAAATAGAATGAGGACAAGCATTGATTCACTGGTGATGGTACAATGGGAAAGATGATACAAGTGAAAAATACCCTTCAGATGTTTTTACTGGGACACAAGCTTATACATTAGAGGCATTAAAAATAAGTAGTTCCCACAGACAGCACGTTTCCATTGCATTTTCATGGCTGTGTTGCGCTGCTGTCAAGAGCCAGATCTGAGATGTGGACTTTACCTGTAGTAGAGAGGACCCAAGTGAACCCAAAGTTTGATGAAGTTTTTTTATAGTGGTGCGAACCCAGTGAAGGTACAGCCACAGCTTAGATATAGCTGGATCTGGTGAGAAAAACCTCATTTATTTGCTCTCATGAGCAAGGCTATGAACCTCCAATTTGTGAAGAGCCAGATGATATCTAAGTCTGTTTGTTTGAAAGAGAAGCACTGTAATTTTGGAAGTAATTAATAAAGGTGTGATAGTGGGTGTATACATGGCATCTTTCCAACTCCTGAGTATTTTCTCACTTCTGTAGTCCCATCTTAAGTTGTGCAAGTCAACACTTTCCTGGGAATCGTTTGTGCAGTTGTTTGGAACAAATTCTTTACTGGTCAGGAATGGATTGGATCTTTTAGCAGACTGTTGAGCTTTTAGTCTGTCACTGTATCCTTTGCTAAAGTACATGTGGGATCATAGAATCATAGACTAGTTTGGGCTGGAAGGGACCTTAAAGATCATTGAGTTCCAACATCCCTGCCATAGGGAGGGACACCTCCCACTAGATCAGGCTGCCCAGTGCCTTGTCCAGCCTGGCCTTAAATACCTCGAGAGAGGGGCTATCCACAACCTCTCTGGGCAACCTGTTCCAGTATTTCATCACCCTCACTGTAAAGAATTTCTTTCTTATATCTTGCCAGGCACCTGGTGGTGGTTTTAAACACTGTTTCATTTACATCTCTTTTTTTTTTCCCAGTGCCTTGGATAGCAGACTTGTACAGAAAAAGGCTTTTCCATACAGCCACAACCCTTCTTAGCTTTCTTCTGCAAACTCTGGGGGTTTCATTTGGCCCTTATCTAATTCCTGAAGAGTTAAATCTGGGGAAGCAGGGAGAAAAAATTCAAGAGAATTACTCAGGTTACCCCTGTGAACCTACGCAATGCAGGCTTAATCCAGAAATACATGGGAATGTTTTTTATTCTGCTCTTTTGCC
>VZTY01004197.1:59478-83605 GCA_013400935.1 Turnix velox
TGTTGAGGGCTCCAGAACTGGACACAGTACTCCAGGTTGGGCCTCTTGACCTGCTGGTCACAATTCTCTTGAAGCAGCCCAACACTGTGTTGGCTTCTGGGTTGCAAGTGCAAACTCCAGGCTCATGTTGAGTTTTGCAAATATGGATGAGCAACTTAAAAAAAAAACAAAACAAAACAAAACCAAGCCTGCCATAAACATATTTTTTGTTTAAAAAACTGACTGCACTTTCCGTTAGAAATTTCTAGCAATGCTATATACACAGTCATCATGGACACTTCCACCATTATGAGAAGTTCTCTACACATTGCATTCCTCACTGAAAAGAGTGGTGTGGGTGAAAGACTGGAATATTCCATACACCTCACTTCCACTCATAGCAGCTCTTGTCACCAGCAGCCCTCGCATGGTGTCCTCCACCTATGTCCTGCAGTGCCAGAGGTACCAGTGCAACAGAAGCGAGAAGAGTATACAAGCCCTGAACAGCTTCATCAAAGAACCTTCATTATCAAGGGAAACACACAAGGTTCTGGCTTTATTTTTTTGCATGTCCCAACCATGGCAAGCTCTGAAGTGAAGCCTTTTTGGACCATGGTGTCAACAAAAGCATTGTCAACACAGAAACATGGAGACTCGGTGGTAAGCATTCAGTGAGTGCAGCAAGTGCAGATTTCTAGCAAGTCACAAGGGGGAAAACATCTTGTGTTTCCTCTACAAAAGGCAGTGTGATGATAGAGCAAAACTCATCTTACCTTTTTATCTTTGTCTCGTACTCTAGTTTTTGCTTGGCCATCTCTTGCTTCAAGTTGGACACCAGGCTGTGCAAAGCGCTGTGGTTGTTAGTACTGTTGGTCAGAAATGTTTCGCTGTTATCGCTGCTGCTGGTAGCTTGGCTGCTGTGGCCTCCCACACTCCTCCTGTCACTTCTGTTTTCATAGTCACCCAGGTTAGAGAGGTCTTCATGTGGTGATCCATCCACCACAGAGTCCTCAAAGTTACCCCCATAAAAGTCCTGCTCGGGGCAGGTGGTGGTGGATGAACGACAGGAGCTGGAGTGTTCAGGGAGGGATATTTCATAAGAGGAAGTCGACCAGGTGGCACTGTCTACACTTTGTTTGTCATCAGAGTTCGGCATGGAGAAGTGCTGGTGGACATTGTCATAGGTGGAAAGCCTGTTGTGCTGGCCTGATTCACTCACCGACTCCTTCTGCTTGCTGTCCCTCAGTGTGACGTAGCCATTGGGCACCCAGACTGGGCTCAGGCTGTTGATGGCACAGCCGTGCCCATCTGCACCAGAAACACCCATCCGCACACCTCCATTCGGCATGCTGTGTGTGCCCATCTTGGTCACCACTCCTTTCAGGGATGATGTTCTCCTGGCTTGCAGGGCACAGGTTGGTAAAGTCTGGCTCTTCTCAGAGCTCTCCACAGAACTGCTGAAAGAGCCATTGGTGACTATGCCACTGCCTTTATTAAAAGCGGGGTTTTTTTTCACCATGACTGGTGGGCTTCTGGTGATATCTAATTTCTGGATGCTGTTTCTGGGGCTATCTGTCTTGCTGCTTGGCAGATCAGCTGGAGGTTCATTGTGCAAGCTTCCCCTTTGGGGAGACTGAGGTTTGTCCCAAGAGCAGTGCCTCACTGCCATCTCCTTGGTGTCGTTGTTCTCTTTGTACTGCTGCTGCCCTGCAATAGCTTTCTTTGGCATTTCACTATTGTTGCATACCTCAGGTCCCACCTGAGGGTCTGCATCCTTGGGAAACAACCCTTCGTGCTTGCTAATCATCACTGACATTAGCTGCTGGACTACTACTGTACCTGGAAAGGAGACACCAAGCACATGGTAATTAAACATAAAATCATAGAATGGTTTGGGAGGGATCTTAAAGATCGTCTAGTTCCAACCCTCCTGCCATAGGGAGGGACACCTCCCACTAGATCAGGTTGCTCAGTACCTCCATCCATCCTGGCTTGAAACACCTCCAGGGAGGGAGCATCCACAACCTCTCTGTGCAATTTGGTGCCCTTGCTCTTGCCTCCTGTAGGGTTCACCTACAGGAACTTTGTTGCTCACTTGGTGCACACCCAGTGCCCACCAGCACCTGTGCTCATCCATGATATGACTCTCATTCAGGGTGGCCACGGTGCCCTGCTCTCAGCCTGGCCTGGGTGCCCTTCCTGAGCAGAGGGTCAGAGTCTGGCTTCAAAGTTTGGACACAGCAGGCAGGAGGTTAGTTAGCACCATGGGCTCTACCATTCCTGGGCTCCCATCCTTCATGATGGAGCTCTTGGTTTTCACCATGAGTCCCCACCTGGGTGTATTGCTTTGCTTAGGGCATAAATATACTTTATCCATCACATTCCACAAATACTTCCTAACTATTCAGCTTTCACAAACATTTATGCAATTCATCCATCTGTGCAAGACTCTGAGTATTTAACACAGAAAATCCCAGCCCCAGGGAGGCTGAAGGGGATCATCACATCCCAGACCCAGGTGGTGACAGCAGCAATGGTGGCACAACCTCTTTGGCAGGTGGCAGGACAGACAGGGTGGCAGAGGCAGGAAACTCCGTGTGTGGGGGGCAGAGGGAGGCTTGTTCTCCTGTCCAGGATGGGGAAGAGTCCCCAGAGCCAGCCAACCCACCATGGGAAGGCAGATTCAGGAACATAGTCATAGTCATCTAGGTTGGAAGGGACCTTTCAGATCATCTAGTCCAACCATCAGCCCAACTCTGACAAGCCTCATACCTGGATGGGGACTCGAACCCCTGACCCCCAGATTAGGAGTACGATGCTCTCCCCACTGAGCTATACAAACATGCTTGAAACCACTGGACACTCTGCAGAGGGGATGGGATGGCTCCCAGAGCAGCTCTGGAGCACGTCCATCCCAGCAAAGGTCAAACTGGCACCCCAGGGCACATGGTGGATGGCAGCTTTGGATTTGTAAAGCTTTGCTGACAATTCCAGCCAGTCACCTTGAAAACTCAGCATCAAGAGGCTGGGCCATAGATGCATTCAGTCACTTCTCCAGTAAAACCCAGGATTTAACCCTGAAAGTTCATTCAGGCACACCTACAAAACAGGGATGTGGATCTTATTGCACATACTACATGCACTGGCTCCTACTGCCAAAAAACCTAAAGACATTCCCTCTATCCATTTACAAGTTACGTACGGTAAGCTCACCCTCCATGATAGTGAGAGGATCTTCCACTTTGGGACGAAGGATGTTGGGGCCAAAAACTGTAGCCAGATTTTGCACACTCATTTTGTTTACACCTGAGTAAGACTGGACTTCATCAAGGAATCTGGGGGAGAGAGGGGGAAAGAGGACTTTAATGAATAGGTACAAAGGAAACAAATTTTTTTATAAAGTCAAAGTATGTGATGCTTTCTTATCATAGTTCGACTACTCCATCCAAACCCATATGGAACCTCCTGAAAGCTCGATGCTATTCTCCTCATCTACAGATTTCATCAGAATGATCCACTGGCAACAAAACTTAAAATCTCAACCTCAACTGACTGCCAGAGAACTCTTTTAAGGATGGCAGCTTTCTCCTGTGTAGTTTATCAACTACTCAACTCATACAATATCTTGAAAATGCAAAGTGTCGATTTAAAGAGAAAGTTTATACTCCTTTTAAAATGTTTTGGGTTTTTTCTGTTTTGGTTTGGTGGTTTTTTTGTTTGGTTTTGGGGTTTTTTCTGTGTTTTTTGTTTGGTTGGTTTTGTTTTGTTTGCTTTTTTCCTTTGTTTTGGTTGTTGGTATTTTTTGGAGGCATCCACAAAACTATTCCATATACTACAACACAGACACAGCTTTCGAGGGCACCATGCCTCAAGAGTGCAGGGCCAAGGCAAGTAACAGAGGTCAGAAATGGGAAAATCAGAGTCCTATAAAGAGGATAAGAATACATAAATTCCTACTTTTTTGCTGACACTGAGTGTAGCTTGCTTATGAAAGTAAAGTTATAAATGTGCACCTTTGAAAAGCAAATTAGCAATGAATCAAGGAGTAGACTTGTATCTTTAGTGCATTCACTTAATTTCTCCAGTCCTCTTACTGTGAGTAATGCTTTTCCTTCAGGGCAAAAACACAGAAAGGTTTGACTGTCAGCTCACAGTTACAAATACCACTGAGATATTCTTGCAAGAACACTTACCTACAAATATATTTCAGCAGGTTATAGTTGACAGCTGGCAGGCTCTTCACTTGCTTAACTAATTCTTCCAGGCCCTTGAAGTGATATAATAAAAAAAGAAAATAAGTGGAGAGGCAAAGCTTCTTAACAGTTTACCAGAGATACTAAAGAACCAACAGCACTTAAAATTAAAAGACAAGAAATGCATCACTGAAACAGGTTGTGGAACCCATTTTGGATGGGGAAAGCTGTATTCGGCTATCAAGAATAATCTCTGGATAAAAATAAGCTAAGTCAATAAATAATTTGGTTTCATGCTGTCTTTCCCTTCTGTTTTGCTCTTTCATTTGTTTTTGAACAGCAGCCCTGTTCCCCTACAAACTGAAAGCTTTCCTGGATACAGTTAGGATACAGCAAGAGGCCTTGCTGTTATTAAAAACACCATATTGCATGCTAAACCATTTTTTTCATATTCCCACAATTGCCAACTCACCATTTCTTCCTCCTTGCTGAGCATTTTGGCACAGGAAAGGAAATCTTCGTATTTTGTGTATGGTATGACAGGCTCTGGGAGTTCTCTCAAGTACAGCTTAAGCAGTGATGCCACCGTATGGACATCTGTGGTGCTGTCGGGGGAAAATACAACAAGCCATTACTGTAAATCAGATCAGGATACTTTAGTGAGGTTGACAAGAACTGCCACTTCTCCACTGTAAACCCAGATTTTGCTCATCATCAGCATATACATTTGCAGATCACATCTGCAATCTGGTGGGTTTTGTTTGTTTGTTTTTGAGGGGGTTTTGTCCTGTAAGAAAGAAATTCTTTACGGAGAATTCTTCATGGTGAGATGCTGCAACAGGTTGGCCAGAGAGGTGGTGGATTCCTCCTCTCTAGAGGTGTTTAAGGCCAGGCTGGATGAGGCACTGAGCAACCTGGTTTAGTGAGAGGTGTCCCTGCCTGTGGTAGGGGGGTTGGAACTAGATGATCTTTCAACCCAATCTAGCCCATTCTATGACTCTTTATAAAACTTAAGATACCTGCAAGCAACAGTCTGGTAACTCCACTGATTTATTGCTATAAATAATTACATATAAAGCCCTATTTGCAGGTGCAAGTATTGAGAAAACCCTGGGTCTCACTAACAGGCATCTCACATTAGGTACACAAATCCACGATGCTCCATGAGCATCCTTTTGATGCTTTTAATTTTCACCTGAGCCAGTAAGCAGTCATCACATGTCATCTTCTACTGCCTTCTGATTGAAGGCCAGTAGACTTCTCTTCATTGCCTATCACTGAATTAGCAGGCCTCAAAAGATGGAGTAGGCAAGTGGAAGCAAACCACTTTCCAGACTCTTTTAAAATAGAGTGTAATTCTCCTGCCAGAAATGTCCTCAACTCCCAAAATGTGCAGCATTTCTGAATTACACTGTATGTGCACAAAGTGAAGGCTTTTCGAGATACAGTGAGGAGGAACCCTATGCTGCAGTAAGAAGTAAGGGAAGTAAAAAGTAAGAATATGGGGAGAAATACTGAAAACACAAGTTCATAGCATGTAATAAAACCTGTTTAAATGTTTCTATTCTGTGTAAAGTTAGATGGTGTTAACTAAGGAGATAAATAGATAGATAATGCTACATTCTACCATGAAGAAATCCTTCTCTTGTTAATTCTAACTCCATCTCTGGGTTTAGCTACTCAGACATTCAAATCACTCCTGGAACATACTACATGTTCAGGACATGTTCCTTGTTCAGACAAAGAGTTGTAATGCAAGCTGCTATGTTTCCCTCTGACTTCTGAAAAATAAAACACCAAAAACAAATGAATACTAAGTTACATAAATGAGAAACATCAAATGCACAGACATTTCTACATTATTGTGTATTTTCTCTGAAGATGTCACACTTGAAACATTTTTTTTAAATAGGACTCTCAAAGGGAACCACTGGTATTTGACATACTTAAACTTTGCTAGAGATAGGTTAATCATTATTTTGTAATGGTCTGTTAAAACAACAATGGCTTTTACTAAGTTAAATCTTAACAAGAATTATGGAAACAACCTTAGGTTAATGTAGCATGATCACTCTATGTCAAAACATAGAAAAGTGATAAAGCACTGCATATATTCAAATGTTAACCAGCACTGCCTTCATTGAAATACACTGCCAGAAAACATTTCTTATTCCAGCTATTAATAATCTCCAGACAAAATTCCAAGGAGCATTTTTTGGAAAAACTCCTGGAAAAAAAAGTATTAACACAAATCCACATTTTCAAGGAAGGTGAATTTCTAATCCTGTGACTATAACCCTCTCCTTACAGACTGGAGGAGGTAGTGAGCAACTTCTTTTAATGGGAGGTGTCCCTGACCATGGCAGGGGGGTTGGAACTAGATGATCCCTTCCAACCCAAACTATTCTATGATTCTATGATCTAGAGATTTTTCTCTTTTCTCTAGAACAACTTTTCATATGTGGCCACTTGCCATGAGACCAACTTGCCAAATAGGTCACCTCAAACCTAGAGACCATGCTGCTGCTCCCAAAGTAGCACTCTATACACACCGTGTAATAAAGTTCACCTCAAAAGGTTGGATGAAAAAGCTGCTGGTGAATGGAACCAATGGCAGAGATCAGACAAAATTTATGCCTGACTGACTTTCTGGACCATGGCTACACCTAAATCATACCCCTTCAAACTCCAACGTGAAAAAATGTACAGGAAAAGCACATTTCACAAGGTGACCCAGGGACATATGAGGTCAGCATTCTATAAATCCTGAGCTTCAGAAGCAGAACTGCAGGACCAGCAATTTACAGGCAACTCCTTCTGATGGTTCCAATTGCTATGGCAGAGATTATGTGTTTTCCTCATAGAAGTAGCATGTAAAATCTGTTTCATCTGCCCACACTCAGTTAGCATGCATGTTCCTGGGACACGGTGTGCTACAGAAGTTTCTAGATGACCTTGGAAAAAAAATGCAGCTGAGTACAGTACTGATCTGATTTGTTTTGAATAAGACAGAACATGCACACCTCCTTTAAGCTGCACCTCTAGTGGGGGTCTTCCATCTTCCTGGACATTAGGGGGGGCTTTTTTTCTTCAGCATTTTCTCCACAATTAAGCATTTCTTTTACAATGATTCTGTTTCCAGGCATCGGGAAAAATAACCTTTCATTTCTACCATTGTTTCTCCATTAGAGGTTTTGCCAATGGCACGACCAATAATATTTATCTAAATTTTCTGGTAAGGAAAACTTACCCAATGGATGTTTCTTAACCATTTTTAAACAAGTTACATGTCATTTGAACAGACTGAGCAGCTAACACTATCACTTCCCACTGTCATATCATAGCTCCTTAAAGCTATTTGCTGTTCCATTTTCCTCTCACATTCCAACAAGAAAATAATAATCCTCACAGGAAGACAATTCATTTTCCAGAGTTCTCATTAAAAAAGGGTGAGTGCAGCCAGGCTTTTCTCAGTGTCAGTTGCAGTCCCTGCCTCCAGTGTGTAACATCAGCAGGAGAGATGTTAAATATTTAGAACAGGAAGCTCCAGCAGCAACCAAAAATACTTCCATGTCATCAGAACTTAGAGGAACAGCCAAAATGTGACAGCCCTCTAAAACCTGCCCTGCAGTGGGACGTGACAGCAAAGCAAAGGGTTTTCCCTCAATCCAAGATTCAGGGCAAAGTTCCTACTTTTGTCAGCCAAGTTCAAGTTCCCACACTCATTCTTGCTGGGCAAGAGGAGAAAAGCAGCTTCTTGTATTTTCCCACCCTCTTTCTNGCTTTCCTTAGAAGGGAGATGCTTCAATCCCTGAAGCATCTCTGTGGCTCTGCACTGGACTCTCTCATGCAGTTCCTTGTCCTTCCTCAACTGAGGGCCCCAGGACTGGACACATGGAAACTCTCTGGAAATGCTTTGTAATCTAGCATCAAAATCATTAAAAAAGAAAAAAAAGAAAAGCCTACAAAACCATGTTGTTGTGGCTGTTGATGCCACATGTTTCACAGCACCATAGGTCAGCCAGTACAGCAGATCTACCTACACAGTGGGTTAGTCGTCTACGCTTCAGAGAGAGAGAGAGAGCAGGGGACAGTTAGAAGATTTTACCTGTCAAACGAAGGTTTCTCTCCGCAGTCAAATGCATCCTGTAACTCCTTGACAAGATTAGCCTGCCCAGGCAGCCTAAAAAGCCCTTCTTCCTTTAGCCCCCTCTGTCGGATAAAATCCACGCACTGCTCCACCAGCAAAGGAGCCAGGCGGTTCCCATAGCGCTTCTCATATCGCACAGTGTCTTCCAACTTCTGACCAAAAATACCTGCAGGAGAAAAAGAGATATGACTCAGTTGAGGTTCAGAAGAAACATGTAAGGATCTCCTATCTTCTACTGCAACTAGTGCAACTGGTGGGTCATTTAAATGCATACATGGTTCACCTACTCCTTTCTCCTGGGCAAAATACCACATTGATGTATTTTACAACAGTGCTAAAATTATGTAAAATAAAACAATGGAGATGACTTTAGATCATAAGCACAGGATGCAAAGAAACAGTACAAACAGGATTTTCTGCCACAAAGCTTCTGAGTCCAAGAGATATATATCTCCACCTTCTCTGGTTCATCCTTAATTACCTATGAAAAACAAAGCAGTTCCTGCATCATGTTCAATGGCATATCAACTTTATACATGGTAAACAAGTCATTTATAAATATAACTCAAGTTTTGTTCCTACTTAACAAAACTATTAAGTTTTTCCACAAAGACCATTCCTGTAAAATTTTACATTTGCATTATCACCATTGTTTGCTTTCCCAACAATTAATTTTGCATATGAAGAACAATCCTAACAAGAAAGGTGAATTAGATCAGACTAACTGCACATAATCTGCAATTGTACCTAAACTCTGAAGAATATGGAGGGGGTTTTTAATGGAACTAAGTCCAACACAGATTTCAAAGTACCACTGACTTGGAAGCATCTGTGGGGATATGTCAACCTGTGAATGGTGACACTAGAGTACCTACCCCACGTGCATACGGACTTCCACTCAGATTTGGGAAGCTCAAAGCTAACATGGTAATTCCAACAATGATATAATAACCTAAAGACCTAAGTCTCGTGGAAAAATCACCTCTCACAGCAGCAAGTTAAACTGGCTTTTTATACCTTATGTATCACAGAATAAGTCCTTGTATGGCTTTAATTAATTTTTTTAAACACTCAAGAAGCTAGAAACTATTTTCTATAGTGCCAGTAAATCTCCTTTCAGACATTCTGTATGACAGAGTGTGTTAAAGTGAGACTTCAAGAATGTTTATTCCTGAGAGCCAAGAAAAAAACAGAGTATGCTGAATTACTGGGGTGAAGGTCTGTGCTCTACTGTACTCACCTTTTTGTGGTTTCAGAGGTGCCACTTGACTTTCTTAGTTTGGCATTCACATAATAGGGGAAAATCCTGCAATTTATTAATTGCTAGAGACAGTGAGATGTCCCAGTGCTACAAATAAAGGGGAAATTGGGCTGAGTATAAGATACAGTCCTTCCAACCAACAATACTGTGATTTACTACACTTCGCATTCTCCAATTTGTTTGGAATTCTCTCAGACAGGCTTGATTTGGTTTGAATGACTAGGGTGAACTTCTCCAAAGGAAGCATTTCCTTCAGTGAACAAATGCAGAACCCTGCACCAGACAGCACTTGGCCATGAAAGGAAACAATCCTGATAAGTCTGAACTAATAACACTGACTTGAAGTTAGGGACTTGGTGATGCCTTATGCAAAAAGTACTCTGCTGCCAGCGGCAGAATTCTACCTCCACATCACATTGTCATAACCTTTACTTCATTCATCATCTGCCTGGTGTCTGTCAGTTTTTTTCACTGTTTTGGAAGAGAAATCGTGATTATTGTCCTGAAAGATGCACCTTCTTCCACTGTCACTTTCCACCAATCTATCCCCTCTTACTGAACACCACTGAGAGAATGTTTTATTTATTATTAAAAAGCAAATTCAATGCTGTGGACAACCTCTGAGGTTGGCAGAGTCAGATAATGGTGAACACTATCAGCTATAGTTGGTAACTACTTACATCTCCCACACAGAGAAGCAAGGAAAAGATAATCCAAGTTACAGACCACAACATAACCACAGCCATAGAGATAATTTCACATGCTGCTCTTTACATTTCCACTACAGTAGCTAAACAAGAACATGTTGTAACCCAAACCTGAGTTCCTGTTCTAAATCTCAATTTCTCTGCAGAACTAAAGATACAAGCGCTGACCTGTGGTTTGTTTCATCCTTAGGATAGGGTCCCAGAAGGGAAACCACAAAAGCAAACCCAACAAAAATCCCTGAGGCTCAGAATGGCAGCAGCTTGGCTACCTCAAAGCTGGTAGAAGGCAGGGAAACATACAGGATTCCAGTTCTGACCAATCATCAGATTTAATCAGCAGACCTGCTTTTCAGCGGGGCTCTTGCTGGTCATTAAAGCTGTATCAAATTAACCCAAGATCATACAGAACATCAAAGGGAAAAATCACATGCTAGCACAGAGCATGCCGAGTGGTTATTCATTAACTAGAACATTCCTGTGGCAGAAGTTTTGTAAACATTTGGAGAAACTGGATTTCCAAGCCTAACAGGTACCCATAAAGCTTATGAAGGACACCACAGTACTATAGACAAGTTCTACGTGAGTCTACTCAAGAGCTGTGAAAGCACTGTGACATTCAGAGTCACATCAGTCAATGATTTCCTTAGCTGCTGAACACAAGCAGGGCTCACACCTCAAGTCATAGAATAGAATCATAGAACCATAGAACAGCTTGGGTTGGAAGGCACCTAAAAGATCATCTAGTTCCAACCCTCCTGTCATGGGAAGGGACACTTCCCACTAGACCAGGTTGCTCAATGCCCCATCCAGCCTGGCTGTAAACACCTCCAGAGAAGGGGCATCCACAACCTCTCTGAGCATCCTGTGCCAGTGTCTCACCACCCTCACCGTAACGAATTTCTTTCTTATATCTAGCCTGAGTCTCCACTCTTCCAATTTACATCCACTATTCCTAGTCCTGCCATCACATATCCTATTGAAAAGTCCAACACCAGCCTTTCTGCAGGCCCCCTTCAGGTATTGAGTAGCTACTGTGAGGTCCTCCCTGAACCTTCTCTTCTCCAGGCTGAACAACCCCAACTCCTTCAGCCTGTCCTCAGAAGGGACGTCCTACAGCCCTTTGATCATCTTTGTGGCCCTCCTCTAGACCTGTTCCAACAGCTCAATGCCCTTCTTATGTTGAGGACTCCAGAACTGGACACAATACCCCAAGTGGGGCCTCACCAGAGCCAAGGAGAGTGGCTTGACCTGCTGGTCATTGATTCCAAGCTTCTGATTCAGTACAAAGCAAGCAGAAAATTCTAAGCAACAGTTCTGTCTCCTTCCTTACTAAGAAACAGTTTGAAAAAGCCCATCCACTGTTCTAACTCCATCACAGCACAAGCACTCACTCAGTCAGCTGTCTCTGCTCTCTCCTAGCCATCTCTCAGCAATTCAAACGATAGCGTAATTTTCAGCATGAAACTGATGCTTTCACTGAAGGGCTGGTGCCTTTATGTGTCCTCTCTGTGTGCAGCACAGCATCTCTGTCCTTTTCAAAACCAGTCCTGAATTTACAGGCTGCACTGATCAGAATGGTTAAGGTCAAAGGAACTGAGCTCATCTTAGGAACTGGATGAGAATTTTAAGCAGCTCTCAAATCTACATCAGCAGTAGATTCATTGACAGTGAAAACAACAGGTGAACAGCTTTCCACAGCAGGGCTAGTAACAAAAGTCCTGGAGTAACACAAAGTAGCCCCATGAAATAGACATAGAGTTTTAAATTCTTCTCTCTTCTCAGCTTTTTGCTCCGTTGTTCCCCACCACTAAGTGCTGTTTTAAGTGTGTCAAAGGCAGGGGATATTTTTTAATTCTCTACAGAATATATGTGCAGGAGAGGAAAAATCGCACCTAAGATAGCACCTGTAGAATTTTGTTCCCATCTGACTATTTTTCTTTCCTTCAAGCCTTCTCCTTCCAAAAAGTCTACCACAGCATGATGCCAGCAGCAGATGAGGCAAGACAAACTCCTCCCCTGGAGTTTAGTACAGCTGCTTTGAAAAACAACTCTGAAATAAGGGTAGAACTAGATACAGGCTGTAAAGGAGGGCAATTTTTAAAACACCATGAGGAGCTTGGCACATTCAATAACATCAGACTGTGCACCATCTCTCTGGCTGTAGCCAGTCTCATCCTCTCCTCAAATACTCTGCTCAGCTGGTGTTACTGAATGATCTCACCACTGCATGCCAGCAAAGTTAGCCTCAGTTACTGCTCTCTCTGCTTAATCTGTATGAGCTCTTGGGAGATTCCTGTGGTGATACCACTGAGCATCTTCTCTAATTTGTATTTTAAAGATACTTGTCTCTTGTCTGTATTCAGATCTTGCCCCCTGAGCATTGAATTTCCTAAAAGTCCAACCCTGGCCTTTCTGTAGGCCCCCTTCAGGTATTGAGAAGCTACTATGAGGTACCCCCTGAGCCTTCTCTTCTCCAGGCTGAACAACCCCAACTAATTCAGCCTGTCCTCAGAAGAGAGGTTGATTCCCCCCCTCCCTACCTGCCTAGTGAACTCCCTTCCAGCACCTTCTGAGTGACATATTTTGAAAGCCAGCCCCCTCTTTGCCTTCCTCACCCTCTGCAATACTGCCATGTTCTGCTTTAATGGCAGCATGTGCAATGCAGAAGAAAACTGTCTTTAAGCATCTCTCTGAAGCAGATGAAAAGGCAGATGCAGACTGCCGGGCAGCAGGAAGAAGTGGCAAAGTAGCACTTACAAGAGGACAGCTGTGCTGCAGGGCTACACTTAAACTCATCCCAGATCTCTGAAACCAGGGACTTCAAGTCTTCAGCACAGATGCATGCCTGTCAAGTTGCCATGCTCCCTCTCTCTTCCCCCCTGCTCTCACACAAATAAAACACAAACCTGAACCTTTTTTCTCTGGTGTTCTGACAGACAAAGAGGGAAGTCAGAGCATCCTGTGTCCCACAATGCCACAACGATTTTTACTCAGAGTCAGTGTCTGCTATAATCTCGTCTCAAGCCATTTCATTGAGGCAGCCTGTTGGCAGGCTAATATGTAGAGGAGACAGTATCAGATGGCTGACTATTAACAAGTGAAAAAGAAATAAATAAATCACCTGTGGAATGCTTGCATCTGCATTGCTCAATGTCTTTTGTTTCAGCATTCTCATCTGCTCCTGCACACACAGCCCCCTTGACTTCTCAGCAACCATGGCTTCGCCAGCAAAGCAGAACACAGCACCAGAAGGAACCTACCTTTACGGAAACTAAAACACCGCTTAATCCTCCTATAAGTAGCTTTAGGAATGAGAGGAGCTGCTGCTAAAGCACTTGGGCTGCGGAGTCCAGCATTTCTGTCTTCAGGCATCATACAGGGACCAGAGATCTCAGGTCCTGACAAAGGTTCCCTTTACCAGCTGCATCCAGATGAAACGAGATGGCTGCTCATTGTTATAGACAGCTGAGAAGTTTCTTAGAATAGTAGTGTATTTTCCTCTGGAGCTAGGAGATTCGTGCTCATCTAGATCTTTGGTAGGGCACAAAGTGATGTTAATGTTCTCTTCCCTGCTTCATTTTGCTTTGGGGAACAATTTCCTTCCATCATTCTATTCCATTTATTTCCCAGGGTGAGTACAGAATGGCACAACAAGAGAGTTTCAGCAAAAAATTGTACCTTCCATCCACACAGCAGTCCTGCACAGATCAGGGCAGTAAGGGGGGGGAGGAAGATCTCTTCCTCTCAGCTGGAACGGGGGGTTGAGTGGCAGAGATTTCAATTCCACAGAAAAAGGTCAGTACTTCATGGCATGCAAAAGGGAAGAGAAGGATAATACCTAAAAAGCCACTGAAGAATCCTCCAGGATGTGATAGTCCTTGCTGGCTCCCTTTCTCCCTGCAGCTGAACAGCAAAAACATCAGCCCTTTGCCCAGAAGGCTCCCCGTCAGTAAGATTCCTTTCAAATAGCCTTTTATGCATCCACTTCCCTCCCCTTCTGATGCTCTTCACCGGCTTCTCACTCACTTAATTGCCTTCAGACTACCAGATGCTCTCTTGGGATGTGGCAGCACTGCATATCTCCTCGGGATATGTGCCTTCAGGACAGGGATGCTGGACTTGCTGGCTCCCTCTGCAATGGCAGCCACAGGCACTGCTGCAGCTTCCACCAGCCCCTGCGTGTGCAGCAGGTGCAGTGAAAGGACGTAGAGGAGGGAGCTGACGCAGCGCAGTTTCCTCTGCTCCTCCGGATGACTTTGAGTTGACTCCAGGCAGAAGGAGGCTTAAAAAGTTGAGCAGCGTGTGACAGCCTCCTGCAGGAGGTGCCAGACCTTTCTTTCCTCACTCCCCTTGCTAAAATGCTCCCTCTCGCCTCCCCCCACCTTTCAGCTGCAAGCTCAGCTCTGTAATTAGTAATTAGAGCTGAGAATTTTCCCTCCTGCAAAAAAAAAACAAAACAACCCAATAAACCAAACCCCTGCCTTTTATATGTAATCAGGAGACAAATTTCATATGGAAACAGGCATTGACATTTCTTTCCCCTTTCATGATTTTGTTTATATGGTCACCCTATTGTTTTGGTGCAAAAAACAGCCTGGTTCCCATTACAGAATATCAGGGATTGGAAGAGACCTCAAAAGATCATTCAGAGTCATCCCCCTGCCGGAGCAGGAACACCCAGATCAGGTCACACAGGAAGGTGTCCAAGCAGAGTTTGAATGTCTCCAAAGAGGGAGACCCCACAACCCTGGTGAAGTTTTTTCTTATATTCCTGTGGAATCTTCTGTGTTCCAGTTTGCACCCGTTGTCCCGAGTCCTATATTAGCTGTCACTGAGAAGAGCCTGGCTCCATCATCATGACACTCCCTCTTTATGGAAGAGTCACCCCTCAGTCATTTTTTCTCCAGTCCAAAGACACCCAGCTCCCTCAGCCTTTTCTCAAAAGCTCCAGTCCCTTCATCATCTCTGTGGCTCTGCTCTGGACTCTCTCCAGCAGTTTCTTGTTCCTCTTCAACTGAGGGCCCCAGAGCTGGACACAACATTCCAGATGTGGGCATAGCAGAGGGCAGAGCAGAGGGGGAGGAGAACCTCCCTCCACCTGCTGACCATGCCACTTGGCCTCCTTGGCCACAAGGGCACATTGCTGGCTCATGGACATCCTGCTGTCCACCAGGACCCCCAGGTCCCTTTCCCCTACACTGCTCTCTAACAGCTCAGTCCCCAACTTATACTGAGACATGGGGTTGCTCTTGCCCATACGAAAGACCCTGCACTTTTCCATTTTACTGATTTTTACATTTACTGATTTTGTCCCTGCCCAACTCTCCAGCCTGTCCACCTTAGCAGATTCCCACCTATCCCCCATCCTACCTTCTCTTTCTAGCACAGGTTAACAAGTAACAGTTTAGTGATATGGTTAATCATTCACAGAGCTGCTTGCTCTGGTACCAGGCCTTTCCCACTGCCAGACAGAATTTAAACATTAGTTGCTCACCAAGGCTCAGTCACATCCGTTGCACCTTTGTGCACATGTACATGGAGTTTGCTTAACTACAACACTTAAAAGAACCAGATAATTTAAATACGCTACTCAAAGTGACAGGTGGACAGCAGTTGGTTAGAAAGTAACATGTTGGTTAGAAAGCTCCTTTACAGGCTAGTTTTAGGCATCAACAGCGGCACTTGACTTACATGACACCAGACTACTGTAGTTTATCAACAAGCCCTGAAGTTTTGGAAGCTGATAGAACCCTGGTGTTTTGATTAATTAACTGTCTGAAATCATTCTGTGTTGAGAGTAATTGCAACTAATTGCAATTATTACTGGCAAGTCATTAGCCTGTGACTTGTTAACAGATAGTAAGATTTTTAACTTCAGTAGCTACAGGTCACAAGAAGCTTAAGCCAGAAGTGCCCTTCTTTAGAAGGGTCAGATTGCTGCAGCAGCTGTAGCAACAACTATGCAGCAAGGGAGTATGTTTGCCTATATATAAGTACACAACAGTTAACAGGGCCTATTAAGACTTGTTAAGGTAGAGATCGGACTATCAATTTAAGGAACAAGCAGTTAATAAAATGAGGAGCATGCTAAAAACACCATTCTTAATGGTGACACATCCCACAACGCTCCCTTTCCCCTCAGTATCACAGTCAAACATTCAGCACAAGCAAAATCATGTTCCACCTTCCTTATATTTTCCAGAGAGTTAGCAGTTTGCTTCCCAATTAAAGTAACACCAAGTCGGTGTGTTTGCTCAAAAAATCCAAGAGGAAAAAGAAGAAACAACACTTAGAAATGTTTTAATTAGAGATTAATATAAACAGTAACTCAGGGCCTGCACCTGACTGCAATCCTGGGGAAAGGTACCTGGGGGTCCTGGTGGACAGCAGGATGTCCATGAGCCAGCAATGTGCTCTTGTGGCCAAGAAGGCCAATGGCATCATGGGGTGTACTGGAAGTGGCATGGCCAGCAAGTGGGTGGAGGTTCTCCTCCCCCTCTGCTCTGACCTTTGCTCTGCCCACACCTCCTCCCTCTCTGCTCTGCCCACATGTTGTGTCCAGCTCTGTGGCCCTCAGTTGAAGAAGGACGGGGAACTGCTTGAGAGAGTCCAGAGCAGGGCCACAGAGATGATGAAGGGATTGGAGCATCCCCCTTATGAGGAAAGCCTGAAGAGCTGGGTGTCTTTAGTTTGGAGAAGAGGAGACTGAGGGGGGACCTCATTCATGTTTATAAATATGTAAAGGGTGAGTGTCATGAGGATGGAGCCAGGCTCTTCTCAGTGACATCTAATATAGGACTCAGGGCAACGGGTGCAAGCTGGAACACAGAAGGTTCTACAGAAATATAAGAAAAAAACTTCACCAGGGTGAGGTGCCAGCATGGCACTGGCTGCCCAGACAGGTTGTGGGGTCTCCCTCTCTGGAGACATTAAAACTCTGCCTGGACACCTTTCTGTGTGACCTGATCTGGATGTTCCTGCTCCAGCAGTGGATTGGACTAGATGATTTTTCCAGGTTCCTTCCAGTCACTGACATTTTGTGAATCTGTGAAATCAGCATAGTCTTCAGCAAAATGCTCTCCCCAGTAATTGGCCTTAAACACTTCTGTAACAATGACAGCATCCCATAATTTTGCATGGTGGCTGGAAGGATTCCCAGTTGTAAAGCAGAAATAGCTCTTGTCCTATAAAAGCAAAGGAGGGGCTGGGTAAAGAAAGTATAAGGTCGGGACCTGAGAGATTTGTTTTCTATTTGTAGCTCTGTGCATGGACTTGAGCTAGAAACACCTAACCTCAGCTCCCTGCTCATAAAGTGTAGATGCTTCTCCTTTTACAGAGCTGCAAGGTTGCCTTTGCTCATTATTTGCCATGGGGATATACATATATTTTATCTGCCATACAGGGATGCTGGAAGATGAGTGCAAAAAACCACAGAGATACTCTTTGAAAAACCTAGTTCTGCTACGTCCCTAAATTTATTATTGGTGTAGTAGCACATGCTGCTACTGGACTGGTGTCAGAGAACATCAAGGAGCTCAACATGAGACCTGCTTTACAAAGGGAAAGTTGGTGATGACTCATCTTCCTGCTACATAAAACTGCAGATTTCTCACCTAAGCTAATTGCAGAAGACTCTGCTCCTCCTACTGCTCCTCTCCCAAACCAAGTCAAAATGCCAGCAGATTACACCTTCTAAGATAAACCTTTCACTTAGTGGCATTTTTTTCTGGTTTGCTTTTTTTTTCCTAATGTTATGTTAGTCTGTTTGTTTTGGGGGGGTTCACTGTTTTGGGGCTTTTTTTGTTGCTGCTGATGGGGTTTTTTTGTTGGGTTTTTTTGTTTTGTTCTTTAAACATCCTCCAGTAAGATCTACATGCCCACAGCCAGGACTGTCATATCCCAGCGAGAGGACTGTTCAGCATCACCTTCCCAGGGCACATATTCCTAGGAGGACAGAATACAGTCATGTGTGAAAAGGTGCTAGCCAGCCCCTAGCTGACCCCTTCCCTCAGCACACACCAGCAGTGAGGTTAAAGCCTTCTCCTAAGAACTGTTTGATCTGCATATAGCACAAAGGAAGGCTCACAGGAAAACTGAGGGTGGTGAAGCACTGGAACAAGTTGCCCAAGAGGTAGTGGAGGCCCCATTCCTGGAGATGTTGAAGGACAGGCTTGCTGAGGCTGAACCTGATTTAGAGCAGGATGTCCCAGCATACTTCAGGGGGGTTGGACTAGACGGCCCCTTCCAACTCTATAATTCTATGAAACAGCACACACAATCCTGCCTGACTTAACTATTGCAGCAAATTGCATACAAGACCTAAAGGCATCAGAGTGCTCCTTCACAATGGAAAAATATTTCTGTCCCTGAACTTGGAGATCTGAGTGCTGCAAGGAACAGACTGACTAACATACTGATATTTGGTGCAATCATATCCATCCTACTTGCATTATGATAATCCAGATGTTACAGACAGAACAATAACAATGGAAATTATAATAATTTGCAACCCATTTAAATAAGAGAGTTTTTAAAAAAGACAACTGAACATCTGGCAATGAATTCTCATCAATTCATGAAATTATTTGGTGTGCCAATCGAAAGAAAAAGGGTATATTCTGTATTACTAGCGCTAATATTCTGAGGCTTGTACTGGAGGGTATAGCTTTATATAATACTGGTTCTGGGCTTAGCTATCATTTGCAGGAGAACCGTTGATAGCATCCTCTAACAGGCATTTATGAAATACATGGATGGCCTTTTTGTTGGTGAGCAAAGGAGTGACACTGCTTCTCCCTGCAGGAAAGCTGACTTCAAAGAAGATAAACCTCCTGTGAAAGCTTAACATGCACTGCCATGTGCTACCCTTACTAAGGGAAGTGGTTCCAGAACATTTAAAGCTTTTCAATTGAGCCCTCTGTAGAGGAAAAGCCTGAAACTTGTATTGCAAGTGAAAACAAAAGGGTTACTCTACTAATTTTGAAATATCCAGAGCCCTGGAGGTGTTTAAGGCCAGGCTGGACACGGCACTGAGCAATCTGATCTAGTGGGAGGTGTCCCTGCCTACGGCAGGGAGGGTTGGAACTAGATGATCTTTAAGGTTCCTTCCAACACAAACTATTCTATGATTCCCCTCCACTTGAAAAGTCTGGCCATGGCTGAGAGACAAGAGCATGTGTTTTGTGTACCTGTGAGTCTTACATGTTCCCTCACTGACTCACCTCCTCCAAATGGTGCCCATATAACCCTGCGAATGGACTTCACCCAGTCCTCCATGTCATTCTGAGTGTTTGCCATAAGAAGATATGTCTCATGATTAGCTGTCATCCGCTCTCGGTCTCCTCCTGCAAGAGAAGATAATTGTGCTTAGAAACCCTTTTACATTCCTGCCCAGTCAAGCTCCTGCCAGACTGAATGCTGAAATCACAGCAAGGAGTCATGGATAGCATGCAGTGGAACACTGATTGTCAGGCACAGCATGAAAAGAAGGGCCTGTAAGTACATTCCACATCAAACAGTGAGAAGCTAACATGCTTCCAAAAGGGAATGAGAGGATAAATGTCATTGGTAAAAAAGAACAGCCACTTGCTGTTCTATGGGGGGGGCTGCACTACTCCATAACTTGAAACACACGCTGGGAAATTTGCATCAATTAATTTACCCTGATGGAGAGAATAAACACAGAGAGAGATGAGTGTGCCTTTGAACAAGTGGGGTAACTGTTTTTATTTTCAGGAACACTGGGTGTCACATTCACAGCAAAGAGATTTAATACACTCAAGTGTTGTTGTGAATTTCTAAGGAGAAGGCAGCCAACACCAGTAGCTGGCACTGCCTTGGAAGGACAGGTCTGACAAGGATTAGATTAAGAGGGAAGAGACTGCCTCATTAACCTTTATTTAAAGGATGGGCTTACACTAAGAAGGTCAAAACCAGAATTCTGCTTGCAGCAGCTCCAAGTTTTCACACTTGTACTGTTTCACTGCCATAGTGGGGAGTAGAGCAAGTGCAAAAGCACAGGAGGGTTCAAACCACCTTTCCAGCACTGCAGAAGGAGCAAAGCCTTCCAGAATGGTAGTGCCAGGCATTCTGGTGCCCTTGCATCAACCCAAGGATACTGAACCATGTATCCTTCACACTCGGTGGCAAGCAAAATCACAAAATCCCATGAATTCTGCATTCATCTCTTTCCAGCTTCTTCCATCTCTGTTTTGGATTCTAGTCTCATCTAAATGAAACACCTCTGTTCATCGCATCGGGAGTTACTGCTCCTAGGAGGTCATATGAAGAGTGCCATAGTCACTGCTGGGCATTGGGACAACTATGCTTCTTAAAGAGAAATTTCTTAGAAGGACAAGAAATCCAACCAGGATTTCTTGGGACAATCATTCTGAATCAATCCACTTGTACAATCCACACTTCACAGCTGTAAAAAGGGACTTAATTAGAACTTGGTGAATACAAAAGACAGATTTTATCAGAAATAGGAAGATTCTTGAAGATTAGGGTTGACATGAGTTGGGAGAGCATCAGAATCCTCATCTGATGGTCAAGGGTTCAAGTCCCCGTCCAGGTACAGGGAGGCTTGTAAGAGCTGGGCTGATGGTTTGACTTGATGATTTAAAAGGTCACTTCCAACCTACGATTATGATCTTATAATCATTATTCAAAACTTTAATTTGAACTTGAAGAAGTGAGACTGATTTTCAGTCATCAGTTTTCAAGGCATAAATAACGATTACTGATATGAAAAAGATGCCTTCTGAATGGACTGCACATGTATGCAGTCTCAGCCTAAATCCTCTTCCAAAAATACTGTAAACACAAAGCATACAAACAGACTGTATGTGAAATTAAAATGTTTAAAGTATTTATATAATAAAAATAGAAAAACTCCCAACCAATCAACAAAATCCCAAAGCATAATTTGTCTTTCAAAGAACTTCATGCAGCAGCACGAAGAGTCACAAAAATCAGATCACCCAAAGAACTGACTCATGAGTTTTCCACATCTCTCTGAGTCTGTTTGTAGTGGAGACATTTCAAGCTCAGTTGCCCAGTGGGAACCTCCTATTTCAACCTACATGACCCAGGAAAGCTGACACTACTGAAGCAAAGCATCCAAGCCTTCTGTGCCTCCTGTCTCCTCCACGGCTGGTGAGGTACACAGGAGGGGCACACTGGTTACCAGAAACAGCATTCATTCCTCTGTGAGATCTAAGATCTCAGGTCCAGGACACAAAAAGATAAGCATCCAGCTCCTCCTGCTCCTTCCTGAAGGATACACTTGAGGACTCCAGCAGGCTCTACCTGCTTTGCAGCAATGATCTGAGACTTGCCTCTCTGCTCTTAACCAGACCTAGAACAGAGTCTTTTGCTCCCCTCTAGAAAGTACAAATATGACTGAAACACAGAAGTGAGGAGGCAGGCACCTGAGATAAACAAGGTAAGTAATCACTCACTTGTGGTTGTAAAGCAGGGATATTTTTTACAACTCCATTTCAAAACACTCAACATTGTGGTCATCTGAGTAACAGAGGTTGCAGAACCAAACAACACTTATGTTTCCTTTGATGCCATGAGCTTTTAAACACCATGGGTCAACCATGTGTGGTGGGGTTTCTCTCACTTGCTAAACAATAACTACAGTATTTTGTGAAAATAACCAGTTGAATATCTATCCTGAGACGTAGTCAAACATTAATGAAGTTAAACTGAGATTCGTCCTTTAAAGAGGACTCCTCAGGACACTTCTTTCCCCAAGGTTAGGCATTTTTCTCTGGACTAATCTTAGTTAATAAAACTGCATTCATTAGACAAGGGAAATTACTTAATCCACAATTTTCATAATGAGGGCCAGATACTACACAATGTTATCATACCACCTGTTCTTTCCTACACAGGAAATGTAAAAGAAAGGATGAAGGAGCATCAGCATTAATCACAGCTGTCAATGTTCAGTGCTCAAAATGCCAGTTTCAAGTAAAATTTTCTTCATGGTTTGGAATTTTCTCTGAATCTACTTCTTATTACAATATACGGAGCTAGTACACCACCACTGCTAAGGTGTATTTATAATAGAAAACCTTTCCATTGATAGATATCACCACATACCCACATCTCAACTGGAAGCTTGAAACTGAGCATTGTTCAGTGCTCCAATCTATTCTGCCAGCAGGCAAGGGCAAGCTGAAAATAAAAGATTATTTAATTCTTAGTTTGTTCAAATTACAAATAACTTTCTGCTTTCTCTGCCAGTGCCTTAATGAACTCAGCAGTAATGGAGAGGCTTTGCAGAACTCCTGGAGGTCTTACAAAATAGGATGTAATTCATCAGTCCCATCAGAATTATTTTCAACAGTGTGATGACTGAATATTAATAAAGGAACCCACAGCTTGTATTACAGATACTGCTGATGATATTTCATTATAAAAAATCCTAGAGGGCAGCAGAGATCCACCTATGAAGACAGCACTAACATTTACAGCTCCAAATGGAAAAAATACAGAATTTAGATTTTCACTGACATAACCTTCCCATTTACACAGTCATTCAGAGCTTGTTCTTTTACAGTTCCAAAATGGCATTTCAAGTTTGCTTGCAGAACTTACACTAAGATACACTTGGCCTTAGTTTTGATTCACATAATTGCCACAGTAAGTATGGAAAAGACACTTAAACAGGCTTCCCTGCATAGACTGATGAAAAAGGTATATTATTTTTGCTTAGTGATTGCAATATGTATCCAGAATGTTACTTTTAATTGGACATAATGTAACTGTAACCCAAGAGTGGGACATGGTAACACACCAATTCGAGCACACTGTGGTATAATTTACTAAAGAAAAATGAGAGGGGATGACAAATTTTATTAAATCAGGCATATGCTACAGTGGCAAAGCAGCACTGCTGAGTAGTGCAGGATTGCATGTAGGCCTGTGTACACAAGCTCTGTCTCTTTCCACAGGGGTTGTATTTGAATGTCCTTGCCTGCAAAGCCAAAGTGAATGGTAGGGAAAGATCCCTACCATAAGCAGTAGCTGGTAGCTATAATTTCTACCATGATATGGAGAACCTCCAAAAACCCGAGGACTGTGGCATATTTATTACCAGATCCTGTTTCAGCTGTGGTGCCTCAATTATCAAAGATTGATTACAGAAGAAGCCATCTCCAAAACCTACTGACCACAGCACAGAAGCCAGGGGAAGCAAGCAATGAGTTTTTAAAATGTGTACATTTTTGTTTTTGCTCATGACAACTAAGGCTAACAGGAGACAGTTGCCAAGCTAGACCAGGCACACAAAGGAATGTTCTGCCCCATTGCTCAGCTACAGATGACATTTGTATCTCGACAAGGATTTTACTCAGAATGTAAGCTTACAATGCCTCCAGCCCCTGGACTCTAAGTGCAATGCAGCCACCAGTGATATAGAATCATAGAATAGTTTGGGTTGGAAGAGACCTTAAAGATGATCGAGTTTCAACCCCTCTGCCATGAGAAGGGACACCTCCCACTAGACCAGGTTGTTCAATGCTTCATCCAGCCTGCCCTTAAACGCCTCCAGATATGGGGCAACCACAGCCTCTCTGGACATGTCTCACCAGCCACACTATAAAGAATTCCTTTCTTATATCTATATTGAATGTCCCCTCTTCTAATTTGCATCCATTACTCCTAGTCCTGCCATCCTGTACCCTATGAAAAAGTCCTACCACAGCCTTTCTGTAGGCCCCCTTCAAGTACTGGGAAGCTACTATGAGGACCCCCCTGAGCCTTCTATTCTCCAAGATGAACAATCCCAACTCCTTCAGCCTGTCCTCCAGCCCTTTGATCA
>VZTY01004197.1:95995-135434 GCA_013400935.1 Turnix velox
GATGTAAATTGGAGGAGGGGAGATTCAGAAGTTCTTTACAGTGAAGGTGGTGAGACACTGGAACAGTCTGCCCAGAGAGGTTGTGGATGCCCCCTCTCTGGAGGTGTTTAAGGCCAGGCTGGATGAGGCACTGAACAACCTGATCTAGTGGGAGGTGTCCCTGCCAATGGCGGGGGGGGGTTGGAACTACATGATCTTTAAGGTCCCTTCCAACCCAAGCCATTCTATGCTTCTATCTTTGTGTGTGAATGGTGAATCATACATTTCAACTAAGCAAGCCAGCAGATCCATCATGCCTACGATCAAGTCTTCAACTTTTGAATTCCTTCAGTAAAAATTATTATATAGTCTTCTCCCTTTCCCACAGTTGACTGAAAAGGTGAGAAATCTATTCCTTCTGTTGTCTCAGACTTCTGCTCTCTTAATGCACCAGGGAACATTAAAAGCAAATTTGAAAATAGCCCATGTTTCTGGATCTCCATCAGCACTCTCCTCAACACCATGGGGCTGCAATCTTCAAGTTTTGGATACTGGTTGACACTAAGTTGTTGGACAGGGTGCAGCTGTGTGTATAGGTGCGCAGGGAACAAGAGCAAGGGCAGGAAAATGGGAAACCTACCAACTTGCTGCCTGTAAATGTCACGATCCCAACTGCAGCTTCCTGCATCCAGAAGATCAGGTTTTGCCAGATACTCTGTTTTCTTCCTTAAAACAATAAACCATATTTCTTACCTGATGAAACAAACTGCATAGAACCACTGTGCTCTGCCTCTGTGACACTTGAAGGATTTGCTTCAAAGTTGCAAACATCCCACTGAAATGACCCTTTGTTATTACTGTGTATGACTGTATGGTTATTTTTAATCACAGAATCATAGGGTTGGAAGGGACCTTCAAAGGCCATCTAGTCTAACTCTCTACAGCGAGCAGGGACATCCTGCACTAGATCAGGTTGCTCACAGCCTCAGCAAATCTAGCCTTCAATGTCTCCAGAGATGAGGCCTCCACCACTTCTCTGGGATACCTGGGCCAGTGCCTCACCACCTTCATGAGGAGAACTTCTTCCTGATGTCTAACCTAACCCTGCCCTGCTCTAGTTTCAAACCATTGCTTCTTGTCCTATCTCTCCGTGCCTTGGCAAACAGCCTCTCCCCAGCTTTCCTGTAGCCCCTTCAGGCACTGGGAGGCCACTGTGAGGTCTTCCCACAGCCTTCTCTTCTCCAGCCTCAACAGCCCCAGCTCTCTCAGCCAGTCCTCACTCCAGCCCTTGCATCATCCTCATGGCCTTCCTAGGACCCTCATCAATAGTTCTATGTCCTTCTTGTGCTGAGGTCTCCAAAGCTACTTCATGTGATTTCCAGAACCTGTTTTGTATTCTTTTTTCATAGTGCATACTTAAATGGGACTTGAGCCTCATCATCCCTTGAGTTTTAGCTGTTCAAAGCAGAAACATTTTCAGAGATGCCAGCTGGGCTACACCCAAGTGAAAAAACAACAACCCTTGGAAAAGTGAATGGTAAGGATCATATGCTAAGGTAAATTTAGCTGTCCAGCATATCCCTTATGTATTATAACATATGTTTAAAATTATGCTCACACATATATTAAAGAGTGAGTTATAAAGGAAGACAGCTAAGCAATGTAGGTACCCACAGAATGCTACTGACCAAATCTCCAATACTCACCAATCCTCCACTACTAAGGGAATTTAGCTTGACAGGAAAATTTTGGGTTCTTTGTTAAAAGTTCCTACAAGACACAGGGATGTCCAAATTTGGGTCTGCCTTCCACATTATCAGCAAGTCAATGGGATAATCTCTACTGAAAGTAAAGCTGTCAGCTTCGCCCTCAGAATTCCTAAAAGAAGCATTAGCAGACATTCCTATGAGAAGCTGAACTGTTCTTTCAATTAATCTGCTGAATAGAACTGTGCAATACACATTCCATGGGTAGAGGAAAAAGTCGATCACATGCACAACCATAACTGCAAATGAAAGGACATATCAGTGGAAGAGAAGATGGAAATCACAGAAAATGAAACTCACTTCCTATGAGATGCAGATGCAATTTCTGGGCTTTATTTTTATATTACAGAATCACAGATAGACAGGGACCTAAAGAGATCATCTAGTCCCATCCCCCTGCTGGAGGAGGAACATCCTGATGAGAACACACAGGAAAGTGTCCAGGTGGGGTTTGAATGTCTCCAGAAAAGGAGACCCTACACCCTCTTTGGGCAGCCTGTGCCACTGTTTTCACACTCTCAGCCTGACAAAGTTTTTTCTCCTATTTCTGTGGAACCTCCTGTGTTCCAGCTTGCACCCACTGCCCCTTGTCCTATCATTGTATGTCACTGAGGAAAGCCTGGCTCCATTCTTCTGTCACTCACCCTTCACATATTTATAAATATGAATGAGGTCCCCTCTCAGTCTCCTCTTCTCTAAGCTCCCTCAGCCTTTCCTCAAAAGGGAGATGTTCCATTCCTTCATCATCTCTGTGGCTCTGTGCTGGACTCCAACACATGAATAAATCTTTTCAAGTGTTCTCCATTTCCTTCCAACTTCAGTGCAGTCCAAATCCAACTCAAGCTGATGTAAGAAATGAGCCTTTTTTTCTCATATTTGTTCATTTTGGGTTTGAGATTGTTATTTCCATGCAGCCCACTGGGATGCCCAAATAACCCAGAGTAGGACATGCTGGTTTCTTCTCACAGAAGCTTCTGTAAACAAAATCATGTAAAGAGCACTCAGCTGCACAACAGTGTGATACGGCCAATTACATTTTTTGGCTGCTGTTCTGACTTGCAGCTTAGAGAAACCCTCCACAGGGGCTAGGTCAAAGTAAGAAACAGACTACTTCTCAAAGAACTTACTCCTAAAGGGGAATGAGAGACATAAGGAACTTTCTAGGTGTCTGGAAAAAACACATGGTAAAAAAACACTGTGCCATTGTAATCCATAAGGACAACATCTTTTCTATCTTCGTATTTGAAATGTGCAGGCTCATAAACACACATTCAAATATAAATTGCACTTCAGACATTAACTGACTTCCCGTTTTAAAGCCTGGGGAAGTATGGTGCTTGTATGAGGCATCTGTCTTCCTGACATAAGCAAACACCAGCTGTTATTTACTTGGCCTGAAGAAGTTAGTAAACAAAAAATTATTAATTAAATGGGGAATTGGGAAAGCTCAAATGTGGATTCAAAACATATTACACAACATCAGATCTGAGTCAATGAGAGCACATGGGATAAGACAGATACACCAACATATTCCCTCTATCAGTAACTTGGCTATTCATTTACAAGCGCCTTTAGCACGGTCTTTGTGATCTCACATGCTTAAGGGAAATTAAATCATATATACACTGAGAAGTGGCCATGGAGTATGCAAGCCTATATTTTATACCAAAATATCCAGAAAAGGATGGGAGCAATGAGGCACGAGCCATGTGCCACCATTCCCCAACACAGGGGGTTGGAACTAAATGATCTTTAAGGTCCCTTCCAATCCAAACCATTTTATGATTCTATAACACAACACATGGAAATACATGAGCTGCAACTTGACAGCAAGGGTCACTGGGTTATTCCAAAAACATGGACTCGGCAGCAAACTGCAAATTATCCTTGAGATGTTAGAGTGGGTCCAGAAGAGGGCCACAAAGATGATCAGAGGGCTGAAGCACCTCCCTCATGGGGACAAGCTGAAGGAGTTGAGGTTGTTCAGTCTGGAGAAGAGAAGGTTCAGGAGGGACCTCACAGGAGCTTATCAGTACCTGAAGGGGGGCTGCAGAGGAAGGACAGTAGAACTTTTTAATAGGGCATGTGATGGAAGGACTAGGGGTACCATTGCTAACTGGAAGAGGGGAGATTCAGGCTGGAGCTAAGAAAGAAATTCTTTATGGTGAGGGTGGTGAAACACTGTGAAGAGGCTGCCCAGAGAGGTTGTGGATGACCTTAAAGATCATTTAGTTCCAACCCTTTTGCCATAGGCAGGGACACCTTCCACTAATTCTGGTTGCTCAGTGCCTTGTCTGGCCTGGCCTTAAACACCTCCAGAGAGGGGGCATCCACAGTCTCTCTGAGCACCCTGTTCCAGTGAACACATGACCACAATCTCCTAGGTTGGAAGGGACCTTTCAGATCATAGAGTCCAACCATCAGCCCAACACGCTCGTATCTGGACAGGGACTTGAACCCCTGATCCCTAGATTAGGAGTCTGATGCTCACTGAGCTTCCTACATTACATAGCTACTTGGTCTATTTCCAAAAAATCACTGTCCCTTGGCAAAGTAATTTTTTAATTCAGTAGGAAATTTAGAAAAAATTTCCCAGAAGTTAGTATTTCCATTTGCTCCCTGGTGACTGGAACATTGCTCTACTGACTACAGGGCTCAGTGCTGAAACTTGCTGTCAGTGTCTTCAAGGAATCACTTTGGTTTGCTGACAGGGTAAGAACCCAACCAGAGAGTTGATTACACTGCTAGGTCCTGGAAGTTCCAAAAGCCTCTGAGAATTGTGCCCTGGACACCAAGAAGCACTGAGTGTTGTGTTTGGACAGACTTCTTTTGTAAAGGCATTATTCAGCTCCCTTTCTGACTTTCAACTATAGTCTCCGGAGGAGGTCACGAGCTGACTGAGCTTCAGACTGCATTCCTCAGCTCCCAGACCATCCAGTTTGTTTTTCATTAGAAACAACAGCCTAAAGCAATGGAAACTGTGGGAATAAGCTGCAGTGTGTGAAAACATCATTTACAGCACCTCAGACCTCTCAGACAATATAAATTCCCCCCATATGGATGACTGTTTCTAACTAGCCTCAGCCTGGATGCAACACATACCTAGTAGGATCCCTGGAAGCACTAAGGTTGAGAGGGCTGTCTTCCTAAATGCAAATAGAAATTCCCTCTCTTACACAGAAAGGGAAAGTCAGAAAAGAAGAAGGGAAGGTACTGAGCTGCTGTGATGCTACAGGATTTAAGCTGCCTTACTTCGAAGGAAGCAAAATAAACCTCCAGCAATTATTTATATTGTTGCAAAAAAACCCCCAGCATGCACATCTCCTTTGCCTCATCCACGTGAGGGAATACTTCTATTCCACTAACCATGGTATAAAAAGCCTACTGCACAAGCTGTCAACAATACACTTAGGCTCATTTTGGGGGAATAGGCAGGGAGGAAATCCAGGGAAGTAGACATTTCTGCATCTCCCCCTTCCTTTCTCTGTATATTTTCCTACATTACATAGCTACTGACAGCAACATCTAACATCTCCCCTTCACCTGGGAAAGTGCCATCTCTCTCTGCTTCTCCTCTTCTGTAACTGTTTCAACCACTCCTCCATCAACCCAGTACATCAGAACCTTCCTTGTTCTGGGGGCCCAGCCTGGATGAGGCACCCTGCCCTCACCCTGCCACTAACACTTGGGCTACAGTTGGCCTCTCTCATCTAGCTGATGCCTGCTCAGCTCCTCACCCATCATTTCCTCCACATGTTCTTCTAGGGGCTCAGGATGTCTTGACATAAATCTGGCCTTAAGTTTCTCTGCTGCGGGAAAACACAGGAAATAAATTTGGAGTCTGGGTAAAATCCCTAACTCTCAGAGCACACAGAAAGGATACCACTGTATGATAGCTAATAGGTATGTTCATACCTGCTGTGGTCTGGTGACACCGAATGGCCTTCATATTTAATAGATGTGAGTTTTTAAGTACTAACAGAGAAGGTACAGTTCTCTTCTCCAAAGAAGGGCACTGAGCAACTTCCCTGCCTCAGCTACAAAGGGAGTAACCCACAATTCCAAGTTGGAACTGCATGTTATTTCGTGTGTGACAAATACCATAAGGTTCTAAAAGGTATTTTAGTGTTTTCATCAACAAAACTATACTATGCATAATAATCCATGTCATGGTCTCTAAACTTGGACACACATTCACCTGCAAACCTTAATTGCCTCAAAGGAAGAATCCCAGGCTGTTACAGGAAGGCAGCTGGGAGGCATGTGCCTTGTTTTCCTCATAACACAAGTCTGAATCGTTCATTGGATAGAACTTCATAAGCATGGTACGATAAATGCCTTCCAGCTTTTTAGTTTCTAAAAGAAAAAAATCTATCAATATATCAAATTACGAATTATCTTAATAAATGGCCATTCTCTATCCTATATAAAAGCATTTTAATGCTGGATTTTCTCTTTATCAATGAAAAATTGAAGGATAATTGTATTGACTGCGTGCCTGCAATATCAGTCATGAGAACATCCAAGTTTTGCCAGTATGGTCAAACTACTATCTGCAGATCTATCACAACAGATCGCAGTTCTGAGTGCAATGAATGCAGCTTGACCCAAAGTCCTCAGACAATAAAACTTAGAAGGAATGATGGCACAAACTGGGAGCAGTGGCCGATCTCTGTCAGCTGGTCACTAACCACAATTCAAACGACAGAACAATAAAATCCATATCAAAATCATAGCCAGTATCCTGCATTGGTTCTGCAAACTTCATGACTCAATCCTTTCATCTTACTAAATTTAACATTCTCTGCTGACTTCCCAGAAAGATTATCATTGCTCATATTTCATTCCCGGACATAAAACAGTGGCATGGGAAAAAATTACAACAATGAAGTGAAGAATAGGGCTCTGTGAGGACTGAGGAGCTGAAAAAGAGCATCCACATCTGCACGAGGTAGATGAAGTCAAATAGGACAAGTATGCACTACAACTCCATATACCAGCAAACACAGGTGAGGCAATGAAGATTATCTGGTGACAGAACACTACATTCTTTGCTCACGTGAGATATTAAGTGAATTAAATAGTCTTGATTATTTAACAAATAAACAGAAATAGAGCAGAAAATTAGCATTGGCTTTTTTTAAAGTTATCTCAGAAGATCAAACTTCTCTTCCGTGGAGCGCTCAAAATTACTGTAATGAAAAACACAAAGGAATCCAACCTTTCCTTCAAAATATCTTCCCAATGCACAGTCTAGAGAAACCAACAAACCATGCTAAGGACACCGCACCCATTTCCAAATTTTATTTTTTTTTTAATCCCCCCCAAGCAAAAAACTCTGCTCCACAAAAATGGTAAATCTAAATGCATAAGTCTTCTTTCCACGGGCTGGAAACAGACAAAAAGTGCAGACTTTCAGGGGGAGATTAATGGGGAGCATAGCACAACTGTGACTGCCTGGAAGCTTCTCCAGGCGCAATACTCACTGTGTGTCAAGTAGTTGCTACACTAGCTATGGTCTCTTGGATCTGGCAACGTCTGTACTGTCCTTGCCTGTCCACATCCCTGGTACCTTTTGCAAATGACACTGGTTTTATTGACCAGTGTCTTCTTGCAGCCTCACTCACAGAAAAATCATAGAATTATAGAATGTGTTGAGTCGAAAGGGATCTGTCAAGTAGCTACACTAGCTCTGCTGCATGTGTCTGTGTGGATGCATCATCAACATGAGTGAGGCTTACAGTATTACTTGAAAAAGCTGTCTTGCTTAACCGTGAGAAAGGCTGATCAGGATACACAACTGCCTGCTGTCAAAAAAGCATACCAGCAGGGTGACAGCAGAAGGAGCGAGCATCGGTATGCCCATGCTGAGGCTAGGTAGCTTTCCAGCCCTAAAACAACTCTCCATGACCTCTGAGAACACAAAAACGTGAGGCTGCAGGGGGCACCACTGCTCTGCATTCGGCTAGCATTACCCGGCAGAGTGCATCACAGGCAACACAAATGAAACACTAACTTTGTTAACCTCGTGACTGCATGGATCATAAAATTTCCTTGACTTTAAGCTTATTTTCCCTGAACTCTTAACGGTGTCAGACTTTGTACATGCTGATACCATGAAGCATGCTAACAGTGAAAGGTGGGGTGGCACCCTTTTCAGTCCTGTCCATTAGCCCTCATCACAAGATTTTCAGAAGCAAGATTTTTGGACTAGGTGACCTTTGAAGGTCCCTCTCAACTCAACACATTCTATGATTTTTCTGTGAGTGAAACTGCAAGAAGACACTGGTCAATAAAACCAGCATAATTTGCAAAAGGTACCAGGGATGTGGACAGGCAAGGACAGTACAGACATTGCCAACTCTAAGAGCCCACAGCTAGAGTAGAAACAAAGTTAGTTCTAGGGTGGGGAGATGTAGGAGATTGGAAATAAAGGCTCATCAGAGATGAAAAGGGGATTGCAATTCTCTCTATGATTTGGAATCATAGAACGCCTTGAGTTGGATGGGATCTTCAAAGGCCATCCAGTCCAACCCACAGAAGAGACTGTTAGGCTGGCAGTAGCAGCCAACATCATACCAACAAGCACTGCTCCTTCACATTATCCCTTCATTCACAGAATCACAAAATCACAGAGTTGGAAGAGAAATTCAAAAGTCCAACCCTCTCCAGTGAGCAGGGACTTGATCAGGTTGCCCAGAGCCTCAGCAAGCTTGGCCTTCAGTGGCTCCAGAGATGAGGCCTCTGCCCTGGGATTCCTGGGCCAGTGCCTTGCCACCCTCATAGGGAACAGCTTCTTTCTAACATCTCCACTGCTCCACTACCCCTTGTCCTGTGGCTCCATGCCCTGGCAAATAGCCTCTCCCCAGCTTTCCTGTAGCCCCTTCAGGCACTGGGAGGCTACTGGGAGGTCTCCCCACAGCCTTCTTTTCTCCTGCCTCAACAGCCCCAACTCTCTAAGCCTATTCTTGTAGAAGAGGTGCTCCAGCCCCCTCGTGGCCCTCCTCCGGACACCCCCTGAGGAATGTCTGGGTGGACTCCTCCTTTATTTGACTAAAGTTAACTCTTTTTCAGGACTCCTCTGTGAATACACAGGACCTCAGGTGACAAGAACTTTTGGATCAGTGGCCTCTATCAACAGTGTCCTTGAGCTCCTGTGCTGCTGACAGCTAATGAAGAGGCACTACCGGCTGTCAGCGTGTGCAGAGGGAGGCATCCAACTTTGTGGCAGCAATAATTACATTCACCAAGGTCACACCAGGAGGAGATAGGAAATCAGCACAGGGAAAATGTCAAAGCAGTTGGCTGGTTCAATGCTTTATTTTTGTGTTTTATATCATAGAGAAATACGCAACTTTAGGCTAGCCATGCTGATGACAGAGAATAGAGACCACATGCATGACAGAGAAGGCAAAGACAGCACCTCAGCACTTGGGTTTGTCCATGTGTACTTTGGAAATGTGGGGGTTTTTGCAGCATGGTGGGAAATCTCTTAATACACAAACAAGTGTCAGCAAAGCCAAAAGAAGGGACTTTGCTCAGTGTTCCTAATATTCTGCCAAGCCTTCAATAAAATATGCTTGCCATACGTGTGGTTGTATCTTCATCTTGGCACATCAGTTACTTCTGAGGAGGTAAGGCAGGAAATTCTTGCCCTGTATTTCTCACCAGAACGCATCCTTACACAAAATGAGCGGTTCTACTTCAAAGCAACAGCATTCAAAACCTTGCAAAACATTTCCAACCCTGAGATATCATGTTGAATTACAGCAGTTACAGTCAAACTGCAATTCTAATCATCTTTTTGGTACCTTACTATAGAGTGTGATCTTTCACATCCCACAAAATCCTGCTGTACATGGCTACTAGGACTGCAAGTATAGCAATCAGCAGAGAATAGTATTTAAATAGGATCCAATAGAGTCCAATCTGTAAAAGCACTTGTTTAGTCATGAAAGATTTATCTGTAATTCCCGTTTTGTCTTACTTCTGTCCTTTAGGGAAAAAAATGCAATTGAACTTATTAAATCCATATTTTCCAGGCCTTTGTGGACCCTTAATTAAAAATGCTACAAATAAGCTGCTACAAGAATTATCACCTACTGTTGGCCTTCCCATTTCAGACACTTGAGAACTTAAGGCAAAGGTCCTGAAGGGCTTATACTGCTAAACCCTGTGTATCAAAAGGTACTGAAGAGTTTTTAATACTAACACACTAGTAGTCATATATCTTCTCATACCTCTCCCCACTCTTGTGGAAGCTAAAGGGTCTGTGAAACTGGTGTGACATGCACATGTGCTAAACAGATGCCTCCTGACTCTCAGCCATGGATGTACAGACCTAAGCAAATCTAAATTGACTTAAATATAAGACAGCTATCCTGCAGAAACCAAACAACATCATCCTTTGGAACTAAAATGTTCATTAAGCTTTGAGAGTGAATAAGCACTAGGCTTATTGCAGCACTAGAAACAAAATAGTTTACTCTCCAATCTTTTATGTAAAGGAGGTTAAAAGAAACCTCTCAAACCCATTTCATGCCCCTTACCACAACAGTCAATCTACAGGAAACCTCATTTGCCATATGGTATGCTATTAAAGACACAAAGAAATAAATAAAAAGGCTATGTACACCTCTCTTTTTCTCAATTCCTTTTTCCACTCCACCTGTATACCAAGATGCAAATTTCACATTCGTTTTAGAAAGGCACAAAAACACAGAGTGAGATTTTTATCTTCTAAATAGAACTGGTAAAAATCAGCAAAGCACAATCACTTAAATCCAATCACACAGTTTTGCTATGTGTACATCTTTCCATTGAAAAAGTGTTTATTTAAAGCCTCTTCTGGTTTCTACTGAGTACAAAACATTCTTCTGAGTGTGAAACACTCTTTTGAGTGTGACAGAAGCTCATGTTAATCACAGACATCACTGATCACCTCTTTATCACACTAACTCCAAGTGCAGAAAACTGCTGCACAGAAACCTGGCAGGGGCATCGTGCTGTATAATAGAAGGTTATTATACAGCACATGAATTAACTTCCTCAGTACAACGAAAGAAAAGAAAAAAAGAAAAAAAAAAGGAACAATTTTAAGTGTTAAACCATGTCACGACTTAAGGAATGAGCAAAATGTTTTCAAAATGCAAATTAGAGGCATCTGTATTTTAATTACAGCATCGAAACTGCAAGATACTTGTCTCCACACATATCTTTCTTTCATCTTCAGAGAAGGCTACATATAGAAAACTAGTTTTATAGTAGAGACCTATGCCCACATACATTCCCCAAATAATTTGCAAACATTACCAATAAACAAACACACACACAAATTTTCAGGCCGCCCACAGACATACCAGACAAAAAGAGGACTTGTCACTATTGCCTTTTGGATTATAATTAAAATCACTTTAACATTTAATACTGGCACAACACAACCCAAGAGCAGCTTGAGCTTCAGGGCTGTACATTCCACACAGCATTCACTTAGACTGACAAAGGAATATCCAGCAGACAGTTGCCATGTAGCTCTTTTCTCAATTAAAAGCTAACAAAGCCTAAACAGAACCTTGACTACAACATATTTTTCTCTGTTACACTCCATGAGCAGAGTTTTCCTTTCTGTCAGCCTATAAAACTGACTTTATACTGAGTAACTAGGATTGCATTGGCCTTCTTGGCCACAAGAACACATTGCTGGCTCATGGTCATCCTGCTGTCCACCAGGGCCCCTGGGTCCCTTTCCCCTTCACTGCTCTCTAAAATCTCAGTTTCCAGCTTATACTGATGCATGGGTTTGTTCTTGCCCATATGTAAGATCCTACACTTGCCCTTCTTGAATTTCTCCCTCCCCAACTCCCAGCCTGTCCAGGCCTGGCTCAATGGCAGCACAGCCTTCTGGTATGTCAGCCACTGCTCCCAGCTTTGTGTCATCAGCAAGCCTGCTGACAGTACATTCTAGTTCCTCATCCAAGCCACTGCTGAATATATCAAACAGGACTGGTCCCAGTACTGACACAGTACTCCTGGTGGGGCCTCACCAGAGCCGAGTAGAGGGGAAAAATCGCCTCTCTTGACCTGCTAGTCACACTTCTCTTGGTGCAGCCCACATCCTCCAAGCAGGTCACATCGTCATAGAAGATCACATTAGTCAAGCAGGTCCCATCCTTCATAGATCCCTGCTAACTGGGCCTGTTCACCTGTTTGTCATGTATGTGCCATGTAATGGCACTCACAATGGTCCGTTCCATGACTTTCCGCAACACCAAGGTCAGGACTGCAGTTCCCTGGGTCCTCCTGCTGGCCTTTCATGTACATCAGTGTTAAATTTGTTAACTTCTCAGCTAACTGGGATCTCCACAGTTAGTCACAACCGCTGATAAATGGTTGTAAGTGGCTTGGTGAGCATTTCCACTAGCTCCAGCTACATAGACTTGTACACACCCAAGAAGTGTAGCAGGTTGCTAAACATCTCCCTTTGGATAATGGGGGCTTCATTCTTCTCTCTCTCCATGTCTTCCAGGAATCTGGATACCCCAAGAACAACTGGTCTCACTATTAAAGGCTGAGACTTAGCATTAATTACTCCAAGCTTTTCCTCACCCTTTGTCACTGTTTCCCCCTGCATCCAATAAAAAGAGATTCCCTTTAGCCTTACTTTTGTTGTGAATGTAATTATAGAAACATTTTTAAATTGTCTTTTACTGCTAAGTCCTACCTAGGTTTTGGCCCATCTCTTATTTTCCTTGCATAACCTCCTGGTGTACTTGTAGCCCTCTTAAATTGCCTCCCCATTCTTCCACCCCTGTCCCAAAAAATAACAATAAAAATAGGATTAAAACTGCTGTCATGCTTCTGATAAGCAGCAGTTCTTCTTAGTTTTGAGCCTGTGAGGTTGAGCTGACATCTAAAGTGAGACTGATGAGGGATTATCCCAAAAACCTACATACACCCTCTGATTTTTCCTGAGTTACAGACAAAGCTCTCTGTCCAGTCAGGCTGGTGCTCTTTCCTGACAACTTGTCTTTCAGCACAAGGGGACAGTAAGCTCCTGTGCATTTCATATTTCCTTCTTGAAAAATATCCAGCCTTTGTGGTCTCTTTTGCTCTTCAGGACTGCCTCTCAAGGGACTCTGTCAAACAGGCCAAAGTATAGGTTCCAGAAGTCCAAGATAGCAAAGAGAAGGCTAGCACATCACTTCAGAAATACTTGGTCAAGAGACCACTTAGTCAGCAGGGTAATAATGTTCTTGAAGTCAAATCTACTTCCTAGTAAAAAACAAAACAAAACAACCCACTCAATCAAACAAAACAAAACTAAAACTAAGGTTAGGGTTCCAAATCAGCCATGTTTGCCATTGTCATAATCTGTTTATCCCTTCACAGTAACCAAGAAGGATTCTTAGGAGATGGTGTGGTGATGTCACCAAGCCCATGTGTTACAACTGATAATCTTCTGGTGCTAAGTTACAGATTCCTTCCCTCATTTGGAAGTGGACAGACCTACAGCACTTTGTGCAGCTGGTATCAGGTCTTCAGTCTTGGCATTAAGTGGTCTCACTAAATGCAACTACTACATGACACCCTACTTCATAGTGTCAAATATAACCTAAAACAATAATCAAATACCCTTGTACTGTCACTCAGTGGTCCAGCACCTTGCCATGAACAAACATGCTCTACAGTGACAAATAAAAAGCACATCCTTTTCCTTTGTTGCTCAGAGATGATTGAAAAAAAAGAATGAAAGTATTAACAAATTAACTATTTTTCTTCCTTAAATTTAATCACTGATAACCTTCTGTTTTTTGGCACTGCAAACAAAACTATAAAGTCTTTTTATGTGTTCCTACCTGGAACAACTTCAAAAAGGAACTTTCCTGGACTTTCTTCATTGCAGGGATGCTCAATTATTCTGTTGCCAGGCAGAAAGATGGCACCCTGGAGAAAAAAATAACAAGAAACATGGGATTAAAACTGCTGTCATGTTTCTGACAGACAACACTTCTTTTTTGTTTTGAACTTGTGGCACTGAGCCTCAAGTCAGAGTGAGGAAGGATTACCCCCTTAATTGAGGCATTTGGTTTCATTCCTTAAGGTTTTGATACTGCACAGATTTCTGGACTAATTGCATGGACTGATTCCACTGTGCTGCATGGAAAACTTGACACTAAAAGACACGGTTAGTTTGACCTTGGTGAACAGCTATGAAGCTGCATGTGAGGCAGATAAATTTAATACACAGGTTTTGTGGCTAAAGCCAAAGGATACGTGGACAGAAGAGTAATTTCAACAACTTCAGCTCGTAATAACAGATAAAGAGATGGCTGAGGTACTCAACAACTTTTTTGCCATGGTCTTCACTGGCAAGGGCTCTCTTCATGTCTCCAAAGTCAAAGGACTACAAGATGGAGACCAGAGGAAGAAAGTTTCTCCTACTCTAAGTGAAGACAAAGTTCAGGACTGTCCAAGGAAGCTGAATGTGCACAAGTCCATGGGACCTGATGAGACATATCCTGGAGTCCTCAGGGATCTGACTGCTGCCAAACTGCTCTCAGTGATATTTGAGAAATCATGGTAGTCAGGCCAAGTCTCTGGTGACTGGAAGAAGGCAAACGTTATGCTCACTTTCAAAAAGGGTAGCAAGAAGGATGCTGGAAACTACTAATCAGTCAGCCTCACCTCTGTGCCTGGCAAGATTGTGAGACAGGTACTCCTCAGTCAGCATGGCTTCACTAAGGGCAAGTCCTGCCTGACCAACCCAGTGGCTTTCTACAATGGGGTGACTATATCAGTGGACATGTGAAGACCAATGGATATTGTCTAGATAGACTTCCGCAAGGCCATTCAAACAGTCCCTAAAATCATCCAGCTTGCTAAGTTGGATAGATATGGATTTGACAGGTGGACTGTTCCGTGGACAAAGAACTGGCTGGATGGTTGCATCCAGAGGGTAGTCATCAATGACTTAATGTCCTGATGGCAGGATCCATACTGGGACTGTTGATCAGTAATACAGATGGTGGAATCAAGGACAACTTCAATAAGTTTGCAGATGACACCAACCCGAGTGGAGCAGTCAATGTGTCAAAAGGATGGGGTGTCATCCAGAGGGACCTGGACAAGCCAGAGAGGTAGGCATGTGCAAATCTCACAAAGTTCAACATGGACAAGCACTTGGGAAGGACAACCCTCATTATCAAGAGCAACTGGAGGATGATGGGATTGAAGAAGAAATATTAAGACATTTGTTATAGTCAAGATAAAAGAAGATGCTTGCAGAGTAACAGAGTAAAGAGGACAGGAGCCTCTTTACAAATAGTGTGAGTGGTGGGAGTGCCCTTGCAAGTAGGAGTTGAGTGGGTGCTGCTGGTCCAGGTTAGTGGGACAAGATGCTTCCCAGGAGCATGGGAAGCAGCTGGGTTCAAATAAAGACGCTGATGGGGTGGGATGATTGGAACATCAGGAGAAAACAAGGGTCCAGATAACGACAATTTATTCACGGGAAACTTGCTAATCAGTTTTTGTTCAGTCCTTGGTCTGTGACACAGAAATACTGTACCTGTTGCTGAACTCAGGACACATATGATCTATGAAAATTATTTCTTGTGTGTGTGTTCAGCGCTGCAATAAAGAATCCCACCTTCGTGGACACCAAGGCTATTGAGTTCTTTTATTACGGGTTGCACAGCTTCAAACACCATTAATTTTCTCTACTTAATTACATAGTTTTCTTAGCAAAATCGATCCAGAGGTATTGAAAGTCATATGTTTGTTCTTGCAGTTGCCAGTCAGCACCTTAAGTGCATGGAAATTTCTTTTCTTTTAAGCCTTCTTGAGGAAGAAAAGGTCATATCTCTTGAACACAGCTACAGAAAGTGAAATTCAGAGAAGGCTGGGAAAAGTATACCTGGGGAGGAGTAATGGAAATGGAGAGGAAAAGATGCAGGGCTGTTTCTACTGTTGCACAGTGGGTGCAAAATAGAAATACCATCCATCAGCTAGTTGCTGTGAAGCCCTTGTATTGTGGCCATCCTCATCTATGCTTCTTTTTGAAGTTCACCTTCATGAAATTCATCTTGTAAATAGTGCTGAAAGTGTTGCAGCAGAGCACTGTGAAATACAATGTCTCTTTGAGTCAGACTGGTGCTGTGACTGGCATGTAAAGGAGATTTATGGCATTGCTGCTATACTGTAGTATTTTATCTTTGTTACCAGGTTATTATTTCTCCTCAGATTTGCATTTGCCAGTCTGCTCCTCAGGTGATCTTTGGTTTGAAGCAATGGTATACTTCAGCAAAAGCTTTTTTGAAAGTGGGCTTGATGTTTGGTGATGTTAAGGGCTAATACTTTAGCAACCCAAACTTTTTCATCCTAGAGAAACAGAACTGTCTGGGAAGGACAGAATTGCTGGAATCTGAAGAACAAACAAGGTTTATAGCAGCAGGGGCTCTGTAAAATGCTGCTGGGATGCTGGAGGCACAGAGAGAACAGCAATGAGAGGAAGGAGGCACTTGAATCAGGGCCACATTCTTCTCCCACTCTCATTTTTCTGTGTTCTGTCTTGTTCACTGCTGGCACTGTGTTTTTCTCCATCTTTTTTTGAAAGGAGAATATTAATCTAGTCCAAGCATTAGTCTTGTGTGGAGATGATTCTTTTTAAACTGTTTTAAATATCTGCAGAGTTTGATATGAAGAAATGTGAAGTTTTCTAATTATGGAACATCTGCATGCACTGATACCCAAGTTCAAACATGTATTTCCTCTGGAAAACTACTTCATCTTTTACATGCAAATTCACATTATTTTTAACTATGCAGTTGCTGTTCTCTTGTTTCCCCCTGGAATTAGAGAAATGGAGCTTTAGCTTTGCACCTCTATGATAGATGTATTATCTGAGCTGTAAGGGTGGGCCCATTGTTGCACCTTTAAGGGGTCAAAAACACAACTGAGCAAGGAGATCCACAGTGGTGTGGGAGCTGGGAGGCCCCTGCTTGTGTCAAACACCCAGCAGAAAGGGCTGTGACACATGAGTGGCCATGGTGGTTTTGTTACTGTACTGAAGTTGTGCAATCTGTAATAAAAGAACTCACTAGCCCTGGTGACTATGAAGCAGGGATTCTTCATTGCAGCACTGGACACAAGGGAAATCATTTTCACAAATCGTGTGTCCTGAGTTCAGCAACAGGCACAGTGTTTGTGTGTCACAGACAGAGACCTGAACAAAAACTGATTACCAAGTTTTTTGTGAATAATGTCATCCCACCAATGTCCTTATCTGGACTTCTGTTTTCTCCTGACGTTCCAACTATCCTGCACCATCAGCTCTTTGAACCCAGCTGCTCCCCATGCTCCTGGCCATCTCACCCTTACCTGGACCAGCAACATCCACTCAACTCCTGCTTGCAAGGACACTCCCACCATTCACACTATTTGTAAAGAAACTCCTGTCCTCATCCTTGAGTGTCCCTTTATGGTGGACCCTCTGGCTGTTTCACAGCAAACAGATTTCTTAATATCCCTTCTTCACTTCCCTTTTATTTGTACTTGCAAAATCTTTTGCAAGATTTGGATAGACAATTAATTTCCTAATATCTTCTCTTTGGTACAAACGTGTTTTCTGACTGCTCATGTGAAACACACTGCTAGCTGCCAAGAAACTAAGCAAAGGGTTGTTCCCTCCAGCCTTGGTACAGTTCAGTAGGTGACCATAAACAGAGGAAGTGCTGCCATATGGCGAGTGTGAAAGTAGACAGAATGGGAAGTGAAAAAGCTGCATTTACTCTCTTGGCTGCTCTAGGGCGTGCAGGTGCATGTTGAACAAAGTTATTAAAAATTAAAAATAGCCACAGAAATGTTTATTTTTAAGTACTGCACGTGTTTTCACTTCTGTCCCTTTACTCTGCTCTGTTCAGACCCCACCTAAAGTTACTGCATCCAGCTCTGGTGCCCTCAGCACAAGAGAGACAATGACCTGTTGGAGAAGGTCCAGAGGAAGCCACGAGGATGATGATCATGGGGCTGGAGCACCTCTGCTTCGAGGACAGGCTGAATGAGCTGGGGCTGTTCAGCTTGGAGAAGGCTGTGGAGTGACCTCACAGTGGCTTCCCAGTGCCCGAAAGAAATCTGGGGAGGAGCTGTTTGGCAGAACATCTAGCAAAAGGATAAGGAAATGGTTTGTAACTGGAACAGAGCAGGGTTAAGTTAGACATCAGGGAAAAGTCTTTCACCATGAGGATTACGAGACACTGGTCCAGGTTGCCTAAAGAGGCTCCACTCCACGCTTGCTGAAGGTCTAAGTGACATGATCTAGTGCAGGATGTCCCTGCTCACCACAGGAGGATAGGACTAGATGGCCTTTGAAGGTCTTTTCCAATGCTATGCTTCTATAATTTTGAAAAAAAGACAGTGAAGTAAGATTACTATTTGAGGACACATTTTATTTTTAAACTATGTCAATATTCTGTACCATGTTGCCACCATCATTTGCTTTGTATAAACTTAACTAGCATGTGTGGCTTTAGGCTTCACATTTTAGTCAATAAAAATGTTTCATCTATGAAATCAAAGTGCTAATAAATATTATGACTCTTTTGTTCTTATGTTCTCAAAAATCTATCATTAAGACTGCTTACAGTAAAGTAAATACTAAAAGGGTTTTCCATCAGAGTCGGAAAGCAACATGTTGCAGTGAGACAGCAACTATGTGTATTGCTAATGAGTTGGCAGCAAAGTTGAATGTGGTTTTCATTTTACTGTCGTGTAAATGGATTTATTTTACAGTGCCCTAGGCTAGGTCTCCTTAATTTTGAACTTCTCCTTATTTGAATAGGAAGATGTATACTTAACAAAAATATGCCAAATGTCTTCACTGACACAAGTTCCTGAACCAGTGAAATCTACTCCAGCTCAAAGACTATATGCCCTGGCAAACAGCTCCTCCCTAGCACTGCTAACCGCTGCTATGAGATCTCCCCTCTGCCTTCTCTTCTCCAGGCTCTCTCAGCCTGTCCTCAGAGCAGAGGTACTCCAGCACCCTCATTGTCCTCAAGGCTTCCTCCGGCCTCTCTCCAACAGATCCATGTCATTCTTGTGCTGAGGGCTCCAGAGCTGGACACAGTAACTCCACATGTGGATTCTCAGGTGAGCAGAGTAAGGGAGCAGAATCCCCTCTCTCCACCTGCTGATGGAGCCCAGGACACAGTTGGCTCCTGGGCTACAAGTGCACACTGTTGGCTCATGTCCAGATTTTAATCCACCAGTAACCCCAACTCTTTTTCCACAGGGCTGCTATCTATCCTGAAGCCATCCAATCTGTAATAAAAGAACTCAATCTCCTTGGTGACTATAAAGCAGGGATTCTTCATTGCAGTGCTGGACACACGGGAAACCATTTTCACAAATCGTGTGTATCCTGAGTTCTCCAATAGGTACAGTGTATCACAGAGCAAGAACTGAACAAAAACTGATTAGCAAGTTTCCCGTGAATAATGTAATACCACCAATGTCGTCATCTGGACCTTTGTTCTCTCCTGATGTTCCAAGCATCCCACCCCATCAGCATCTTTATCTAAACCCAGCTGCAGTCCATGCTCCCGGCCATCTCGCCTCATCAACAGTCATTACCTAGACCAGCAACACCCATTCAGCTCCTGCTTGCAAGGACACTCCTGTCATTCACACTATTTGTAAAGAGGCTCCGATCCTCATCACTGAACGTGTGGCTGCCTGGTGGACCCTCTGGCTGTTTCACTGCAATCATCTTCTTTTATCTCTATTATAACGAATTTTCTTAATATCTCTTCTTCAGTGCACAGGTAAAGAACCCCAAGCGCCACCCTATTTGAGGCATTCAGGACACACAGACACTGTTCAGATTTGATAGAGTATGCAACGTTTCAGGAATGAAAACAGAGGAGGAAAGAGAAATTACCACAGAATTAGGATTGGCTGGATATAATTAAGTCAAAATCCGGCACAATTTTTTCTGGAGTAAATACCATTGCATTAGATATGGAGCAGTTCTCGGGTAAGGACAGGCTGAAAGTTTAAAGGAAACATGGTGACATGATAGGATGAGACTGAAACAGGGAAGACTGAGGCTAGATGTAAGCTAAAAATTATTCACAATTGGTGTGAAACATTGGCACAGATTGCTCAGAGATGTCCTAAACCTGGCAGCATTTAAGGTCAGGCTGGGCTCTGAATAAATCTCATCGAGTTAAAGGTGTCTCTGCTTGTTCAGCAGGGGTTGGACTAGATGATCTTTAAAGGTCTCTTCCAACTCAAGCTATTCTATGACATTTTTCGCATCTCACTGATGGGGATCAAGGTGCCTCTACAAATGATAGGAATGTCTGCACAGACAGAGTAATTTCGACTAGTCCCGCAGACAAAAGTGTCGATTATGAGTAAACAATGTAATCCCCAAGGCACAGTCTCAGTCTCTATACAGAGATTTCCGCGGAAGTCACTAAAACCAAGTTTCAATATCAATGACAAGAATTTGGTTTTCATTGTAGTAGGCGCCTTGGGGAGTCTGTAAATCCGATTTACCTTGGAGCCAATGGTAAAGGGAGAGGAATATTTGTGGCAGGGATTTAGGATAAAAAGAGGCTGCGTCCTCCAGCAATTTGAGAGGACCCACCTGAGAACTGTCTCGGTGGACTCTCCCTTTATTCGAACAAAGTAAATTCTTTTTCAGGACTCCTCTGTCTCCTTTGTGAACACATCCACCTCAGGCAACAGCGATTTTCCGAACATTACTTTGTTAATACATTACATTTTCTTTCTGTTGAAGAGCAAGGATTGTTATTCAGTTGTCACAAATCCTGAAGACAGGAATGAAAAGGAGATTGCTTCTTCACCTAACGAAAGGTTCGCACCTACCTCAGCTTAATTTTCTTTAGAAAAAGAAAATTCACTTCTGTGGTGGGGAACACTACATGTAGTGTTTGCTTGGCAATGCATACCAAAATATTTATTCTGACAATTTTACTAGAATATTACTAGATTACTAAAATTTGGCAATTTTACTGTAATATGTTTAACGTTTCTTTAAAGATTTTTCTCTCATTCTGTCCTGCCACAAATTCAATTTCGTGATTGAGTAGTGTCTTTCAGATTGAAACTTTTTTCCTCGAGAATGAAGTAATCTTGGGTTGAGCAGCCACTAGAAAAAACTCCATTTTCCTTGTTCCACAAGAAAGAAAGCTCATACCAAGTTTAAGCTTGTAACACAATAAAAAGTTTTCCTAACCAAAGGCTAGACTGCATTGTGACTTTCTCTCCACTGGTATGGGCAAGAGAGATTATTCTTGATAAAATCTGAAATTATCAAAACTATTTCTTCTTTCTGCATCTCTTTCCTAGCACCAACCTCACAGTTGAAAGTAAGACTGACCATGCTTTCTTCCCACCTCTAAATTCTGCCTGCTATGTTAAAGAGTTTCAGACAGACCTTGGATTAGTACCAAGCAGCTTTCCTGCCTAAAGCAGATTTTCTGTGGCATCTTAAAGAAGCTGTAACACCTCGATTTTACCCATACTCCCCTGGCTTCTCCATAATGAATGAGCTCATTCAACTCATCCATTTCTTTCAGAAACACTGCTTTTCCTGCAGAGGTTTTGCTGTTCTTTCTCAAATTTGTCACAAAGAGCTGGAGAGCGAGTTCTAGGCGGTGAGCCAGCCCACAAGTAGCACTCTTGAGAGTTACCTTGATCCTGAACACACAGTACACATCTCCTCCTGAAGAAGCACTTCCAGAAAGAGTAATTAACACTGCATTGAAGAACTAATGACTACAAGCAAAGCTCGTCATTACAGAATCACAGAATGTGAGGCATGGAAAGGACCTCAAGAGATCATCTAGTCCAATCCCCCTGCTGGTGCAGGAACATCAGATGAAATGTGTGGAAGTCTGGATAAAATTTGATAAATTAGGCTTTGTAACAATCATTAAATTTTGAAAGCAATGAGACTAGGCATTACTGAATTACTAAAGAAGAGAAAGGCAGCTATGAGAAATCTTACTTCCCCCAGCTGCAATCAGTAGAAAATTTTGAATATTACTAGATAAAACTATTTTGCCAATTAAAAAAACCCAATAAACCACAAAGTATCAGAACACAGAAGAACAAGTCTTACTTTACAGAATTCCTTCGCACAGGAAACATACTGACTTCTAGTCATGAGAAAATCTAGGCCAAAATAAGGCAATTATTCTCCAGAAGGATGACATATGACAGGAGAAAATTTCAGGTATGGCCTCTCATTTATATATAGATCTCTCCTGTGTCAGTCTTGACAAGCAGTAGCACGTGAGATTGCTGTGAGAGAACACAGCATATATGATGAGCAGTTACAATCAAATCAGTTATTAAAGACTGAAGTGCACATTTTTCAAGACGAGATTTGGGGGTAAGAACTGTCCCTAAAACAGAACTTTCTATTCTGCCTTGGTTCCCTTTCTTATTTTCAAATGGTGAGCAACTCATGGTCACTGCACACACATGCCTTACCTCCAAGGATGATACATTCTATCTGGTTTAATTCCCATTGATGGTGGAAAGGATTAGGACTAAGTCCTGGACAGAAAAACATTCAGTTACCACAACTGCCAATAGGATAATCAAGCTCTTTGCTAAGCTTCATTCTGAATTATGCTTTCATATTGCAACCTGTTCCAGTGTCTCACCCCCCTACCTCTCACCGTAAAGAATTTCTTTCTTATCTTCAGCCTATATCACCTCTCTTCAATTTACATCTGTTATTCCTAGTCCTGCCATCACATATCCTACTAAAAAAGTCCTGTCCCTGTGTTTCTGTAGGTACTGAGAAGCTACTATGAAGTCCCCCCCTGAGCCTTCTCCAGGCTGAACAATCCCAACTCCTTCAGCCTGTCCTCAAAAGGGAGGCGCTCCAGCCCTCTCATCATCTTCATGGCCCCCCTCTGGACCTGCTCCAACAACTCAACTGGATGCAACACTTCAGGTGTGGCCTCACCAGAGCCAAGTAGAGGGGAAAAATACTTTCACAAATTGAGGAGGAATTTTGGAGAGACAACATAAATCAAACACTTGTTATTTTCACCAAGAAGTTACTGCATGGGGCTATAGCCACCTTAATACCCCTCCGTCCTTTCTTCCCAGCACATGGGAATACACAAAGGCAGTTAAAACAGAAGGTAGAACACAGATCTTGCAGGTTTCACCTACCAAAAAAAAAAAACCTTTCCCATTTTTCCCTGGTATTTCTGTAAGCCTGCTCAGAGGGCAAATGCTTAAATTACTAGCTGTGTAAAAAAGAGTATGAGAAAAACCCTAATTTAAAAAACTGCTAAATCAAGGTAGAATTTATTGGGACCTGGTTTTGGTCAAATCAAGCGTGAGTGGATCGTAACTTTTGGATCAGTTTAGTTATGCAGAACAAATGCAGACTCCTGCAATTTTGCTTTCGCAGATCTGGGTGAGGGTTTTTTGTGAAGAAAAACACATGGTTTCTTCATACTCTTCAGCTCGCACCTTGCCTCCAGGGATCTGCCAAGTTGCAGTAAAACCATCGAGCGACATGAATCACAAAATCACTCTTGGATAATGCAAAAACCATTCAAGGACCTCCACAAAAAACATTCTCTCAGTTTTAGTTTAATTGACTTATTACTTTCCCTTGGAAATCCTTTTCCCGTTTACCTCCTTTGACACTCACAACATAAAGGCCATTTTGATATTCCAGGAAGATCTTACAGGAGGCATAATGAAAATTACACAACTAGAGGCTACTACAGCCTGGAAGGGATACTCAAAAGATAACCATGGGGAGGAACCCCACTTTTATTATAGCCTTTATCTCAGCAGTTTGCCTATAAGGACATTATGGGAGATCATATCCAAAATCTTGATGAAACTGAGCTATACAGTTGTTCCCTCCATATCCAAAAGTCTCCATCAGGACTCACTCCTGGACCTCACCAGGGGCTTCAGGGAAGCTAACCCACTAAATTAAAGATGTCTTAAAATAGCCAGTATTTCTCAAAATTATGCTGTCTCAAAATAGCATTTACTTCAGTGAGATTTTTACTCACTTCTCCTAATAAGACTGAAGGTGTTTTACAAGCTTTGGCAAAGGTATAGCAAGAATAACTGAGTGTACTTGAGTTTACTGCAGCATTTTATGGGGTTTCATATTTAAATATGAATCATTCACATGTTCTTCCACAGACAGTGTGACAAGTTTTTTGCAGACTTGTTGGCAGGAGGGATATCTCACAGAGTACCAGACAGTCTAGAGTGAAAATGGATTCAGGGTAACTGGAGGCCAGTGTTATTAACTGCACTGTAGCAGCTGCTCTGTTCCACACTATATTAACACAGCTTGTTTAGATTCCATGCTGCTATTTTAAAAGAATTACCAAAATATAAATTACCATTAAGGTCTTCCCAGTCTGCAGGGCAGACTGCAGTACACTACTGGAGTACTGTGTCAAGTTCTGGAGCCCTCAACATAAGAAGGACATTGAGCTGTTGGAGCAGGTCTAGAAAAGGGTCATGAAGGTGATCAAAGGGCTGGAGCACCTCCCTTCTAAGGACAGGCTGAAGAAGTTGGAGTTGTTAGCTGGGAGAAGAGAAGGTGCAGGGGGACCTCACAGTCGCTTCTCAATCCCTGAAGGGGGCTACAGAAAGGCTGGGATAGGACTTTTTAATAGTATATGTGATGGCAGGACTAGCAGTAACAGATGTAAATTGGAATGGGGGTAGATTCAGGCTGGAGCAAAGAAATAAATTCTTTGTTTTGAGGGTGGTGAGATACAGGAAGAGGTTGCCCATTGAGGCTGTGGATGCCCCCTCTCTGGAGGTGTTTAAGGCCAGGCTGGATGAGGCATAGAGCAACCTGGGAGGTGACCCTGCCTATGGCAGGGGGGTTGGAACTCAATGATCTTTAAGGTCCCTTTCAACCCAAACTATTCTACGATTCTAATAGAATTCATTTTAACACTCCTGTGCTGCTGCCAATGGTTACTGTTGACAGTGACCATTTGCCAGTTTACCTTGCAAATTAAATCACGTTTTTCTCCTTTCCTGTTATACCACCTTACCTACTGTTTTTACTTTTTCTACTATGTTTCCACCTTCTACAGCATCAGAGTGCTTCACTCTGGTCACTGCAAAGCAGAACAAGTAGTTGAGTACTATTTACTCACAAAAATATGTCTTCCACAGTAAGTGGAAGCTACAAAAGAAGCCTCTGCTATGCTCCTGGATGGAAAGTAATAGTGGTGCACCACGGAAAAGCAAAGGCAAAAGGACACTAGTAAGCTGTAATATTTCAAACTGTTACGCATCTGATGATCTTAATAGACACACAACTCATAGGTGGTTAAAAAGATAATTAGCAAGTGTTTACCTACAAAAATTAATAGCAAGAGTTTACCTACAAATGAAATCATATCACTGGTTGGCTGGGCACTCCCCGCTGTATCTACATCAAGTCCAAGAATTTTCCCAATGAAAGATGCAGTTTTGAGAAAGGTCCATAAAGCCAAATGTGCAGAAATGTGCTTTACATCCTCTGCACATGAGTGAGGGAGCTGCTCTTACAAGTCAAAGCAGTATCTACTGAGAAGCTGTTTCACTCACTACACTGCTCTGCTCTTCACTATGTACACAAGAGCTGGTTCTTGCAGTTTTCCAAAGATAAGGATTGAAGTGAATTACTCTCATCACCCTCACTGAAAATTCTCAAGGCAAAAAGATGTTTTTCCTTATGATGCAATTCTGAAGGGCACAGAATCATAGGGTTGGAAGGGACCTTTAAAGGTCACCTAGTCCAAATTCCCTACAGTGAGCAGGGACATCCTGCACTAGATCAGGTTGCTCAATGCCTCAGCAAGCCTGGCCTCGAATGTCTCCAGGGACGGGACCTCTACCACCTCTCTGGGCAACCTGTTATAAGTGGGATGCTGCCTGGACATGGCACCTTAGGACACCCTGGACCCATGGTGGTTCAATTATTCTTCTTTCCAACCTCTTCTACTTTACCCTCTCTACTTTCTATCTCTCTTTCTGTCTATCACATGCCTCTTACCGATAAAACAATATAATTTCACTGTTTGATTGAAGCACAGCTCCCGTGCCTGGTTTGCCTTGATTTTTGCACTTAGATATTGCAGCAAAACAAACCATCACACATCTACTAAGTGGACAAACAGTCCAAGTCATGAAGCTTTCTTCCACAAGTTCACTTCCCCAGTAACACCAGGAGAGTGTGACAGCAAAGCTGGAACCAGTAGATGGTACTTGGGAAGCACTCTCTCAAAAGAAGGACAGAAAAAGTATGTTGTCTCACTGAGAAGGCACCAACTTCCTCTTCCCAACTCTTCCCTTTCCAACTCAGACACAGCTGGAGCAGTGAGCAGAAAAGAAAGAAAAGAATATGTTTTCATGGGCTCATTTAAACAACAGCTGTACTGTGAAACAGAGAATGCCAAATGCTGATTTCTTTTAGCTGTGCACATTCCAAGCTTGGAAAGATGATCTAGCAGAATAAGTAGCTTTCCAAAGCACAATGGACCGTCAGAAATAAGGTGACTCACCAATACACTAAAGAGAATTAACAAGGCTAAACAGAGCAGCACTTCAAGAACTACACAGAATTCTCAGAAATCAGATTCTAGAATTTATAAGATCATTGCTATCCATGCACGCATATGTAGTAAACAAAAAGGCCATCTTTAACAGATCCCCAGAGGCATTTCAAGGAGCAAAACTTAGCTGCTGTTCTTACAGATAAAAGATTACAAGGGCAATATTCTTATGTTTCACAATAATAAAGAATCCAATCACTCACCCGGACTGTAAGACTAACAGCTGTGTACTGTTTTTAATTGTGTTGTTCTTCACTAGTTGGCATGATTGTTGATACCTGGCATAAATTGTCAGAGACATTTCTCCACACTCTCATTGTTAATGACTTAAATTTGCTATTTTGACTCCACAGAGATGAACGTGTATTGACTAAAGTGTATGTGGTAGCTATCTATATCATGATTAGGAAATTGGCATGCTTCAAGAACTCCAAAGCACTTACAACTGTACAATGTATTGAGTCAGAAGGGACCTTCAAATGCCATCTAGTCCAACCCCTCTGCAGTGAGTAGGGACATCTCCTATTAAAGCAGGCTGCTCAGAGCCTCAGCAAGCCTGGCCTTGAATGTCTCCAGGCATGGGGACTCCACTACCTCAACAACCTGGACCAGAATCTCACCACCCTCATGGAGGTAGAACTTCTCTCCAACATCTAACCTAAACCTGCTATAGTTTCAAACCATTGCCCCTCGTCCTGTGGCTCCACGCCCTGGCAGAAAGCCTGTCCCTCACCCCAGCTTTTCTGTAGCCCCTTCAGGCACTGGGAGGCCACTGGGAGGTCTCCTCAACAGCCCTCCCTTCTCCAGGCTGAACAGCCCCAGCTCTCTTAACATGTCCTCAGAGCAGAGGTGCTCCATGCTCCAGCCCTCTGGTCACCGATGGCATTTCTTTTCTTTACTCCCTTTATATAACAGCTACTTGTAGGATAAAGAATGTCAGATAAACTAATCTGGAAAAAGAAGTTTTAGAAAGAAACCCGATGGGGAAACCACACTAACTGCCATGGCCTGGCTCAGTCTTGTGTTTATTGTCATCAAAATTCCAACCTGTACTAAGTCAATGACAGAGAAGTTTGGTTCTTTAAAAACAAGACAATTCTACTTGCATTAACTTGTTTTTTTCCTCATCTGCCTCCAATTCTGTCTCCTCTTTCACTCACCAAGGGCTTGGCTTCATCTTCATCTTTGAAATAGTAAAGCTGATCACCCTTGAGAACAAACCAGCGTGTGTGCCAGGTCTTGACAAAGCCTCCTTGCTTCCTCAGCCACCCACTCTTAATGGCACTGTGCCGCACTTGGCCAGGCAGAGAAGTCTCTGAAGAGCCACTGCGTTCTTCCATACTGGAACTGGGCAGCTCTGCTGTTGGGAAAACAACAGATAAAATTAGATTGTTATTCTAGGCAGTAACATAGCCTGGACCTCATAGTAACTTATCAATACCTGAGGGGGTCCTACAGATAGGAAGGGGTAGGACTTTTTAATAAGATGGATGTAAATTGGAAGGAGGCAGATTCAGGCTAGATATAAGAAAGAAATTCTTATATTTGAGGGTGGTGAAACACTGGAACAGGTTGTCCAGAGAGGTTGTAGATGCCCCCTCTCTGGAGGTGTTCAAGGCCAGGAGTAGCCTGATATAGTGGGAGGTGTCCCTGCCTATGGCAGGGGGGTTGGGACTCGATGATCTTTAAGGTCCCTTCCAACCCAAACTATTCTACGATTCTATGATTCTAACTTATTTTCTTTAAGACACTTGGAAAGGAATCATAGAATCATAGAGCTGGAAGTGACCGTCAAAGGCCATCTAGAGCAGGGACATCCTGCACTAGATCAGGTTGCTCAGAGCCTCAGCAAGCCTGGCCTTGGATGCCTCCAGGTTACCTCTTCAGGCAACCTGTTCTAATGTCTCACCACCCTCATGGGGGTAGAACTTCTTTCTAACACCTAACCTAACCCTGCCCTGCTCCAGTTTCAAACCATTGCCCCTGGTCCTGTGGCTCCATGCTTCGGGAAAAAGCCCCTCCCCAGCTTTCCTAAAGCCCCTTCAGGTACTGGGAGGTCACTGGGAGGTCTCCCTGCAGCCTTCTGTCCTCCAGGATGAACAGCCCCAGCTCTCTCAGCCTGACATTGTACAAGTGCTCCAGCCCTCGCATCATCCTCATGGCCTCCTCTGAACCCTCTCCAATAGTTACATGTCCTTCTTGTGAAGAAACACATCCTGACTACAGAAGTATGCGAGAAAGCCATTTACCATCTGCCTGCTATTTTCATACGGGCAGCCAATCAGTTGAGACAATATTACTCACCTATAAAAGACAATAATAATAATGAACTGAGTTGCTAAAAAGCAGGCAAGAGGCAAATGTTTTGTCCAATTATGATGCAAGATATTTTAACCAGCACTGAGGAAGAGGCTGAGTTGAGTAAACATCAACTGAGTTGAGATTACAGGCAGTAGCAAGAACAGTTACAGAACATCTTTAGACTAAGGAAGTCATATGCTTCTTGCTACTCAGCCCTTCCCTGAACAGGTTTTGTGCTTTCAGGAAATACAGAAGAAGCTTCTGCTTTCCCAGAGCCATGTATACCCCACCAGATAAGCAGATATTTTTTTTTGTTTTATTTTACTGAAGTCCATTCAATGGATGAGTGAGTGAGTGAGTGAGTGAGTGAGTGAGTGAGTGAGTGAGTGCGTGCAAGATGTGCTGGGTACCCACTCTTGCAGAAGTGGGTGTGTATCTTGCCACACTCATTACAGATGTTCTGCAAATCAAGCAGAATTTGGGTGCATCAATTCAAGGCACAAGAAGCCTTGTCAAATTCAGAGCTCAAGTGCAGAATTAACAAGCTTTTCTGTGTCTTTTTTTCCATATTAAAACCAATTCTGGACAGTCAGAAATCCTCCTCATGGATTCCAGGCATGCAGGTCATGTGCTTAACCTTCATGGTCAAAAGGCTCTTCCTGATCACCTATTAAATCTAGGCCTCAAACTCCAGATTTTGAGTTGCAAGTTCTGTTTATTTTCACTTGAAATACAAATCAAACCAAGATACATACGTGCCAAATAGTGTATACCTAAACAGAATAAAATGTGACTGTAACCACAAACATAACAGTTGAAAAATACCCACGAAATTTTGCTGTCTTTAAGTGCTTGAAGAACAACATGTTTCTTTTCTTTCTAGATTACCATGGCGGTCTTTCTTGCCTAGTCAGGCCTTGCACAGCTGTTAATGCCTGGGAAAAGGCAGCTTTATAGGTAACCTACACATCTTTTCAAAACATCAGAGTGGGAAAAGAAAAAAAAGCTGTGGACACTGTGGGCAGGAAACATCTCTGATTAAGAACATCTAAACCAAAGCTTCTTGTTCTGACTTTTGCCAAGTAGATTGGTGAGTCTGAAGTTACCACACTTGCTGCAGACCCCAACAGCAAATAGTAACAGACATTATCATTACAAGGCATGTGCTCAGATTCTGAAGTAGCTAAGAAACAGACACACACTTACTCGACCCAGGGGACCATCCTCCTGACAATTCACACAAGTACATTGTTTGAACAGTGTTACATCACTGTAAAATAAATAGCCATATATAGTCATGCAAGAAGAAGTAGATTCTAGTCAGGAGTGATTTTCAGCTCATTTTTCCTTTGTTTCCTCTCTTCCTACTGTTCACAATTGTCCTTCTTCCTAACAGTCTCAAACATAACCTGCGTGATGCATTTACAGCTTTTGTTTCTAATACTCAGAGTTTACTGTCCCATCCTTGCCAGAGGCTGGATAAGACCTGGAGAGATCATCTAGTCCAATCCCCCTGCCAGAGCAGGAGCACCCAGATCAGGTCACACAGGATGGCGTACAAGCACTGTCTGAATGTCTCCAGAGAAGAAGATCCCACACCCCCTCTGGGCAGTCAGTGCCACTGTTCTCTCACCCTCACCCTGATAAAGACTGTTCTAATATTTCTATGGAACCTTCTGTGTTCCAGCTTGTGCCTGTTGCCCCTTGTCCTCTCTTTGGATTTCACTGAGAGGAGCCTGGCTCCATCCTCCTGACACTCACCCTTTCCGTGTTTATAAACATGAATGAGGTATCCCCTCAGTCTCCTCCACCTGGCTCCCTCAGCCTTTCCTCAGAAGAGAGGTGCTCCAATCCCTTCATCATATTTGTGGCTCTGGAAACCAATCTCCATGATAAAAACTCTTTTAACTGCCCCGGGCCTCTGAAGTTTATAGTTCCACAGAGGTTTCACCGCAAAGTACAAACTGCAGCTTTGCTAAACAAAGCTTCCATCACTTGGTATTCTATTGGGAAAACAGAACTTTCTCTTGCTTCTTTTGGGCTTACCTAGAGTCACTCAGAATACTTGCACTGTTACATTTACTTGAGCAAAGTGTCCTTGCCAAATATACAAATGTCCCTGGCTTTTTTTTGTGCCTGGGTTACAATTACATCCTAATAAGAACAAACCAGTTGATAAAACCTCAGAGTGCATACTGTCAAAGGGTTTCTGGAAAGAGTACATACTAAATGCTGCAGCTTTGGGGTTGCAATGTAGATTAGATGTTGCAGTGAGGTACTCTTTCCAGCCTGATGTTAAATGGAGATTCAGCTGTCATTAGAAAAAATCAGCATCTTGCTCTCAATGCCTTGTTCATAAATGTCTGCTCACACTGGGCTTTTGGAAGATTGTTCATTCACTTTGCACTCTTATAACTAATTCTAAGAGCAGCAAAGCAGTGGCCAAGCAATCTCTGAAATCCCTGCAGCTTTATCCCTGGATACCTTAAAGCTCTCTTACTGGTTACCTTAGCTCTTCAGAAGGAGAAAGCTAGGTTAAATTCAATTATTTGCAATAAGTAATGATCAGGTAATCTCCAGAAACTAACTTCACCCACATACAGTGGGCTGTTTAAACTGACTTGTACCCTATCTTCGATTACCAACATATGTTGTGAAAAAGTATCAGGAATGGGGACAGAATCAATCTATGCTATACAAAAACATTCTCTCCAAAAGGAAACATGCAACTGGCTTTTATTTTGAGCAAGAACAGAAATCTCTTGGATGCTGCTGGTTTTTGCATCAAAGTATGTGCCAAGAAGCAACACTCCTACCCAGACTGTTAAAAAGTACTTTAAGGAATCCATTGTGAAAAGCAGGTAAATTACTGAAACTGAAAAAATTAAGGAACAAAAGCTATCCAGCTCTTGTTTCACAGCTGTAGAAACTCAGAGTTCAGCTTCAGCTCATCTCATCACCTCATCTTTGCTGCTTGGGCCAGCCTTGAGGCAGGAGGAGAAGAGGAATTTGTATGCAGTACTTACATGTATCACTGCAATGTTAAGGACACTGGGACAGCAAACCAGAATCTAAATACCAAAGTCAGAAGTAATTAAGTACTCGGATGCAAGGCAATTTTAAATTTTGCTCCACAAAGCCACATTTCATTGATGTACAGACCAATGTACTAACTAAATAACTGAATTTCAACCAATTGGGGAAAACATAAGTAGATCTACACCTCTCTAGTAAAATTATTATCTTATACTATTCCTGCAATATTGAAACAAATGAGGTGTAGGAGAGATGACATCCTACTGCTCCCGAGTCCTTACAGAGAAGTGTAAAATCTTTAAAACAGTGGCATGTCCCTGGAACTTTCTGTACAAAAAGGTGGTACTATTTCATTTTTTTGTGATTTAATTCTCTTCAGCAATTATGCTTTCAGTCATCTAAATTGTTTTTGTTGATTGGAATTAAATTTTAAATCTCATTACTAAATATATTTTTTGTTTTCTCTCCTCTTTCAGAATCTGCCTACAAAACCCAGACTAGGAACGATAAATTCCAGCACCTGGCTCATTTTCACTAGCACTAGTTTTTACAGCTGTTTCAACACCAAGTTCATAAAAATAAGTTGCAGAAATATCAGGGTGCTGGCACTGATGCACAGAACAGTGAGGTGCAAACAGTACATAAACACCACATGATGAAGTATGGAATTACACCAACATGCTACAAGTCCTACTGCTCTCATGAGACAAGGCAGAAAGCTCCACATCTTCAAGCACTTCCTCAAAGCTGTCTTCTAAATGGGAAACACAACTTGAACTGGCTGCCAGAGTCAACTCTAGTGACTGGACCTCCCTCTGGTTTATGGAACCACTGGAACTGAACAAAAGCAACAGAGTCTGGTTTTTTGGGGCTGGCTGTGGGCTCGCTCTGCTGGGTTTGTCTGGCCATCAGGAGTGCAAAGTAAACAACATGAGACACGTTAAAAAAGACATTCCCTGACACACTGGCTATGCACCAACATCCCCCAGACCATGGAGCCCCATTGCCACACTGGTCATTCCATCCAACTTTCTTCTGCTCCAGTAAGTTCACTTTCCTCTCCCACTAGTCTGTCTCAAAGGCACTTAGATTCTCCTCCTACAACACTGAAGGGCTGTGATGGTGTAATGCTCAAAGCTGAGAAGTATTTCTCCTTAGCTACCATTCAGTCAATACTTGAAATCTAGAAGCAGGCAGCTCCCCCCAGATTCCAGCACTTTGCCAGGAAATAGTCCAAGAAAGCCATTCGAACACAGAAAATACAGCTACAGTGAATAGTCACTGGGTTGCTTCAAGATGACTCTGCATTCCCCATTCTCATTTTTGTCCTACTAGGGACAGCCTGATGATATTTTGCTTGAATAAATTTCACTCACAAGTCCTATGTAATTACTACTTAGGCAATGAAAAAAAAAAATCATACAAGGAGTTAGCCTTCCATTATTTTCAATGCATTTTGAGATCAGTTTCAATACCAAGACCAAATAATTTTGACAGAAAATTGAGGTCCTGAAGAAATGTAACTTTTTACTGTATGACCTGAATTTCCATGTCAGAACCATCCTACAGATATTCCTAAACTAGACAGATTTTTACAAGCCTGCTGTGTGCTCATAGGAATTCAAACACAGCTATAAATAGCCCAAACAAAATAGAAATAGAGAATTTATAAACAAGATAAGGTGTTCAAACTTCTGATAAGTTACAATAGAAATTAGTTAAGAAATTCCATCAGAGACCTTTAAAAACACCACCTTTAACGTATACAGATTTATCTTCTGTGGTGGTGGTTAGTTTTGGTACATATGCACAGTTTAAATTCTGTACATGAGGTCTGGACACAAGTTCACTTTGCCTCACCATAATCCCAGTTCCAGCTGCCTTCGTATGGGTACAAGATGCTGGCAGCTGAGTGGGACTGCAGAGTCCTCCCCTTTGCCCTTTCTGCAGTTAGCACTGAATGGAGCTCAGATTTAGTCATAAACACATCATTCTCTACTTATCAGACCCTATGTCTTCCCATGCAGTGACAAAACCTTATTGGCTTTCTTGGTAGAGACAGCTGAGTATTTCAGAGGTCACCTTTATCTGTCAGGTGTAGCCACTGAGACGGTTTTGTGACAACAGCATCATGCTGTCAAATCAGTATTTTGTGGGGTTAACTTTTGCCCCTTTTGCCATCTGGTTCTGTTCTGTTTAAATCCTCACAGCACCTTTCAGACAAACCCTCTCTTGCCCTTGCTCTGTTACAGCTACTCTTGCAGCACCAGGTAGTGAATTGACAGCACTTCATCCACTACAGTTTCTCTTCTAATACCTACAAATGACATTTTGTTCTCTCCATCATTTCCTAATTCCATTAACTTTCCTGAGTCAACTCCACCTATGGAAGACTCATTTACATACAAAGTGCCTATCTGGGGTGCCTCTTTGGAGTTTCACACCAGTCTGGCAACAAGAGACTACTGGCAGCTCTGCTGGTACACATGTGTTCAAATCAGAGGGAATCGTATTTCTGGGCACCTCTGCAGAAGTCACAATGGAAATAAAGGAAGATTCAATCCAACTCAACCCATTCCATAATTACTTCTTAAGCCCACTGACTTACGTTTATCCAATGTGAACTAATGTAAGACTTATTTTTACTGTTAACATTTCGTGTGAAATTACTTCCTTCTGCTTTGTTAAGAAAAATTCAACATGTTTCCTTTTCAGTTCAAAAAACTCAATGCTGATATTCTTCTGGGAGATCCTCCAAAGTAGGCATATAGATAGTAAACAGGTAGGCACATACTACACATGCATAGTGAGTACCCACTTAGCTTTCAAGAGTATCTTGGCTCCAACCCAAAAGAAATAATCACAGGCAAGTGAGAATGAAAGGCCCAGAGTTGGCACACTTGAGGATGTATCTGCTTCCTACCATACACAGCACCAGAGCCAAGATTTGCATCCTCCCTGTATGTCAGCGCCAGCAGGACCTAAACATAAAATAGACTTAATTTTAAACAGAAGTCAGCACAGTTTTAATGCCGTTCACAAATATTTTACATAATGTTTTTAAGTACAAGGCAATTAGCTTTGAACATATTGACATAAATGTTCACGTTAGAATACTGGAGACAACATAGTCAGAACTTTTTAAAGTAGGTGTGTGTTTTTCCATAGAAAAAGCCAACTCAAAACAAGCAGAATCTCTTTGTAGTCGACATTTCCATCTTCTGCTCAAAAAAATCATTAATTTGTACTTCTGGAATTAACATTTCACTTGTTGAAAACCAAGTTTGCAACGCAAAAATAAGAATCTACAATCTGTACTGTATTTTAGAAAGGAGTGAGTACATTATGCCATTTGAATTGTTTTAGTAAATGAAAAATTATGCTGTAGTACACCATTAAAGCCACTGTGGTGTTATCCTTTCCAGTAAAGCTCTAAGCAAATATTCCTCAAATTCCTAAGGCAGGACCAAGATGCTCTCCCTTGACTCTGAAATGAATTCACCTGGAGGAACAGTAAAAACTGATACTTATAATTTAAAACATCAATTTGCACATGGATGCTAACATCTACTTTTCCAGCTTTTGTTGAACCATTAGAGTCAAAGAAGCAACTCTACCATATTGCACACACCAACCTTAAGGCTACATTACTATAACGTACAGTTAAAAGGCAAACATTCCTTCTCTAAAAGGATTTGTTGTTCAGGCACCTTTTACCAGTCATGAAATGCACTTGAAATCCACACAACATAAAGAGTGCAACTGCATGCTCACACAGCCGGTAGCCTCCCTCCTCACATTTATCTGCTGCGTGAACAGTGTGAGAAGCAGGACAAACGTTCTTTAGCAAGAAACTGGTTACAGTTCACAGAAACGACTACCTGTGTTTTATGTAAGTCTCTAACTGCAGAGCAAAACTTCGGCAGGCCCAAAGGAAAGGTGGTGATCACCTACATCCAGAAAGAATTACTATTTCACATTACCATGGGCAAAGCAACAGAGAAGCCTGCATTCTCATCTTTCTTCTTTTGGGAAGGTTCCAGGTTAAGAAAAATAGGCCAAATCAAATCCTTTTAGCAGAATAATTACTTTTTCCATGTGTCATCTACAGCAAGTGTTAAAAAGGTAATTACAAACGTTTATTTTCAGAAAGGAGGAAAGAACACCTCCACTCCCCTCACTGTAACCTTCAGTTTATCTAGAAGCTGTATTACCATCATCCTGCATTTCAGGAGCACAGCAATTTATCACTGAAAGAAACCACCAGAAGTCTGAAACCACCAGAAGTCTGAAACCACCAGAAGTGTCTCAAAATCACAAATTGCTCCTTAGTTTTTAAGTACAGATTGTTTGAAGATTTGTCCTTGCAGAATAAGGTACATCCCAGAAAGTATGAATAATGCAACTTGAATGCAAAAAGAAACGCAGTAATTTGGCACCAGGGCTTATTCCATGTGCAGCGCAGTAGAGCTGGGTAAAAGCCACAACTGCAACTTTTTGTTACCTCAAAAGTATCAGTCATTTAACAGTGTTTCCTAAGGCGTTATGCTTACAGCCAACCTCCAGAACAGGCACCACAGGGAAGTCAAGGTAAGGCAATTAATGTATTATTCTAGTAACTTCATACTTGATTTCCCCTNGAATCAGTGTCTCAAAATCGCAAACAGCTCCTTACTTTTTAAGTACAGATTGTTTGAAGATTTGTCCTTGCAGAATAAGGTACATTCCAGAAAGTATGAATAATGCAACTTGAATGCAAAAAGAAACGCAGTAATTTGGCACCAGGGCTTATTCCATGTGCAGCCGCAGTAGAGCTGGGTAAAAGCCACAACTGCAACTTTTTGTTACCTCAAAAGTATCAGTCATTTAACAGTGTTTCCTAAGGCGTTATGCTTACAGCCAACCTCCAGAACAGGCACCACAGGGAAGTCAAGGTAAGGCAATTAATGTATTATTCTAGTAACTTCATACTTGATTTCCCCTTTGTATGCATCTGCTAATGCAACTACACACTTATTTTTCCCATAAGCTCTTGATAAGACAATGATTTAAAGTCAATTCTGTTCTTACAAGTTGGAAGGTAAAATTTCTAGGTATCGACTCCACAGGAAATCATTTTTGCTCAAAGTTGTCTGTTTTGTATCTGCTTGAGTCATCACATTATGGACCAAGTTTAATTAGAATAGGTACATACATGACAATTCTCTGATATATATTCCAACAGACACAATGGCCCTTGAGACAGTATTTCAACCTTAAAAAAAACAGATTAGCCTTTATAAATAATGGGTGACATTGCAGCAACAATTGACTATTCTAGAAAACACAAAGAACTTCATACTTAGACAGTCTGCAGAACAGATGTCCAGACATCCTAATGACTGCCTTGTGACTCAGGTCCTCTTTTTATTTTGGTACTGGAAAAGCTCTTCTAACGCTTCGCTTTTTTTGTTTTCAATTATTACTAAGCCCTTTGTCTTTTAGAAGACTTAAGAAATGCTGATGCTGCCTCAGAACTGTTAAGTCCAAACAGTAAGATTCATCAAGAGCTAAGTCAAATCACGGATGACCTGATGACTCCAGCACTGGCTCACTGCCTACTAGGCTCAGGCTACACCAAAGAGATACAGATCATCACTTATAAATAAATAAAAGCAGATAGAACTTGGGGAAGTCATCTTTGTTTTACACAAACAGAGGAACAACTTAAATAGGAGGCTTTCACTTGCCAAGTACTACCAGTTATATATCATCAGAAACAAAATACGTTTCCAGCATTCTAGCTCTCTGCTAAATTAGATGCAGATGATGACATATGGAAACAATGGAAACATATGGGAGACAAAGCAGCTAAAATCTCAGCTAGGCCTTGAAAGTTCTTGTACATAAACCATTAAGCTTTCTACAACACATGGGGAATCTAGGCAGTAACTATTATGATTTCATTTCACTGTGTTATTTAGGATGCTATTATGAGACAGAAATGTTAAAAGAAAGGAATAAAAGCCTTTTATGTACCCTCAAATAAATTCAGATGTTCATGTGTTATATATCTGAACTACCTCTGCTTCCAATGGAAGCCTGATCTCCACTTCAAATGGGAGGAAATCAGATAAAAGGGGAAAGAATGTGTATCTCTCAGTGCTGGCAGTCCCAGGAAACCCAAGACCAAAGGATTAAATCCATCACTTTCCCAACATACCCAGGAAAAACCAAAGGCTACAAGATAATTAACAGAGAAACTGAAAGCATGAGTACTTGCAGTCCTTTTTCTCCATTCTAAAAATATTTCTAACCATCAGAAATTACTTAATAGTGAAAGTTACTTAATAGTGAACAAGTTCTCCTTCCAAAGCTCCATCTTCTGGCATATAGTTTGATAGGTATTAATTTGATCTGTAAACTCTGCAAAACAGTTTTGGCACTGGGGAGCAGGATGTAAACTCTTCATGTGATAACTTTCTCTTGTATTTGCTGATTATTCACAACATTGTCTATCCATGCTACAAGTCAATACTTAAGTCTCTACACACATGTATGTTTGAAGATTCTCCAAAGGAGCAGCTATTTCTGGGTTTAAAAATTTGTGTCAACCATTACCACTGCATTTGCAAGCCTACAGACACTTTGGTGTTTAAGTAGTGTCATATTTTTCTCACCAGACACATTTAGATACACTTCACAGGAACTACTCACCTGAGTAGGACATGTAGCCTCACAGTTACCCTGTTCAAGTCGATTCTGTATGGCTACTGAAGAAGGTGGAGAAGTTTATTTTTAAATCCTTCTGTTCTAACACTGTTAAAAACTTTATCTGCACATTGGTAACTTCTTTTCACACAACCCCAATTGCAAGGCAGATAAACTCAGCAGATTCACCTTCAATAAAGAAAACCTCACCATTTCCACTGGGTTGGGTTTTTTTGGTGCAGAGGTTTTGGTTTGGTTGGTTGTTTGTTTTTTCTTTTTCTGTTTCTTTTTTAATCTTGCAGGGAATGCAGATTCTTGCAACTATTTCTATGAAGAACCACTTCCCAAAAAAAAGTTGGTATGATGGTAGCAATTACAACTACTATTGGCTGACTTCGGAAAAAGAAACCCACATGACTTTGACTACAGGTAAAATTTTCATTTATCTGAAAGTGCATTAAACAGCAACATTCAGCCCTACATATTTTGCAGTGGGTAGAATAAAAAAAGAATAGTAAGATGGTAATGTCAGGCAATGCCCAAAACTGTACTTTAAAATGACATGTTTATCAAGTAACTTTTCCAGAGTAGACAGATTAGGATGCATTCAGCAAATAAATTAATTAGTTAATTGGACCAGTACACAAAGACACTGGTAGGGACCTCTAAAGATCATCTAGTCCAACTCCCCTGCCACAGGAGTTGTTGCACAGTATCATTTCCAGGCAGGTTTTGAAGATTTCCAGAGAAGGAGACTCCACCACATCAACAGGTAGCTTGTTCCAATGCTCTATTATTCTCAAAGCAAAGAGATTTTACTTATCACAGAATATCAGGAATTGGAAGGGACCTGGAGAGATCATCTAGTCCAATCTCCCTGCCAGAGCAGGAACACCCAGACCAGGTCACACAGGAATGCATCCAGATGGGCTTTGAACATCTCCAGAGAGGGAGACTCAATGACCTCTCTGGGCAGCCTGTGCCACTGTTCTGTCACCTTTACTGTGAAAAAGTTCTTTCTCA
>VZTY01004197.1:139843-151273 GCA_013400935.1 Turnix velox
GTAAAAGGGATTGGGACATTCGTAGCCAGGAAAATTAGGATAAAAAGAGGGGATGTCCTCCAACAATTTGAGAGACCCCACCTGAGGAATGTCTTGGTGGACTTTCCCTTTATTTCAATAAAGTCAACTCTTTTGCAGGGCTCCTCTGTCTCCCTTTGTTAACACGCCCACTTCAGTCACCAAGAATTTTCCCAACACTAACTAACAAGGCATTTGGATTTGCTGGTCTTGTAACAGTACTGACAAGAAGGTATCTACCATGGTCAGAAGTACACAAACCTTTGCAGAAAATAGGGCAATAGAGGTCCACATCACAGATTTCACTGAAAAACAATGCACAGAAGGAAAAGAAGACATCACACAAAGCAGTACAGCTATGATCTCTCCAACCCTGAAACCATCACCAGCTATTTTGTAGGAGTCTGAAAAAGACATTCAAAAGAAGCAGAGAACTCTCCAGGCAATACCTGCTCCAGAATGACAATTCTGACAGTCTTAACCAAAGTATGAGGACAGAAGATAAGCTGGAAACTACAACCTGACTGGCAAATTTAGGATCTGATTATAATCTTTTCAGTCCCAAAGGCATCATGAAGCAAGGATGAGACCATCTCAAAACACTGTTTTCCAGGGGGACAAACTGAACCTAATGATCAATACATCTACAGCCTACAGCTATTGTGCCACCACAGAGAAATTATCAGACATTTTTATAATTTTAAAAAAGAAGTAATTGACAGACGGCAACTCTTTCACAGGATTAGAGGCAAGATTTATACAGAACTTTAAATAAAAAGCAACAAGCAGACATTTATCTTGGTGATTAAGTTGATACCTAAGTAACCAGTCCTCCCTGTACGATTTACTGCCAAATCCATGTACAAACTCAAGTATGGGTAACAGCTGCTGAGAAGATAAATAGCATCATTTTAAGATTGATAAAAGTGCAATTGCTACCAGACAGTACAGAAACCTTAGAATTAATATTCTCAAGAAATCCTATTCCACCTTTCTAAATATTTTCTCATTTCAAACATAGAATCATAGAAGAGACCTTAAAGATCATCTAGTTCCAACTGGCCCTGCTATAGGCAGGAACACCTCCCAGTAGATCAGGTTGCTCAGTGAATTCTGCTTTTCACTAAAATACTTTGTTTCAGAAGCATCCTGATGTCTTAAAAAAAAAAAGAAACTTATAAGCTCCTACAGATGGTTGTAATTAATGAACGAATGCTTTCTGCTCTCTTCAACACAATATCCAAACATGTTGTCACAAAAAGGTGACACATACTTAACAACAGCTGTTCTGTGCAGACAGAACAGGACTTAGATTCAGAACAGACAGTTGGGGGAACCTGATACCATTCCCACGTAACATTTTACATGTAAGACCAACCCAGTTTATCCTTTGAATTACTCAATTGTGAAGAACATGAAATGAAAGGAAGAAAACTGAGATGTTGTCACCACAGCTGACACGCAAAGGAAGTCTAAACACATCTGGATATTATGAAAACAAAATATTTTAAGCATGACTTCAAGTTGTTCTCTCTGGCAAACAGGCACTAGGTATGCTAAACTATAATCCCAAATTGTATGAATTGCAGTGTAGCTATCCAAAAGGCCACAACGCCACCCAAAAAAAACCCCAAAAACAAACAAACAAAAAAACCCCCCACAACAGAATATGGGGCAAATTTCTACTAAGAAAATAAAAAATAATTGTGATAAGAATCACAGCACACAATGGAATGAAAAAAATTCCAAACCAGCTCCAAGATGAAGATTTCAACACATTTTTATAGAACGAAGCTACTTTATAATTTTCATTATGGTTCACTGGGGAATTGTACATCATGTTTGGTGTGAGAAAGGAAAGACATCAGCAACTCTTGCAGCAGTGTGATTTTCCCCAAGAGACTGTTAAGCAACCTGGTGTACCCTAAAAGATATCTCACATCTGGGACTTGGAGAGCATCCTGGTATAATTCACCTTATGGTTCAGATTTTCGCAAGAACCTACTATTCAAGTAGTATCACGGCAAGTATTTTCCAAGGAATGTATTTAAAGCTTGAACCTGCAAAGCAAAACCTTAGCAAGCTCTAAAATAATCCCAGAGAAAAAGGTTTTTACAGCAGTAGTTTGAAAGCAATGGGACAGTTTGCAAAAATTCTGACTTTGGGAAAGCTATTCTGGGTTTTTCTTTCATATCCTAAGGCACTGAAGTAGTTGCTACTGCATAGCAACTTGCATTTAAGATTTCTAAGATGATTTGATCCTTGTGGTAACTGCAAGAATACATTTTAGGGGCGAATAACAGAGAAGATAGTAGAATACTGGCCTATCTGCTGCAAGATTCATATGTGAAAAACAACATTTGCCATCTTTGAAAAAAAAAAAAAACTCTGAAAGGAATACAAAGTATATGTAAATCTTTCTTCATTACAGATTCCTAACAGTGGCAATCTATAACAAATTATTGGACAACTTGTTTTTCAATTTAGTACTGAAAAAAAAAAAGTAAAATCATATTAATATATCATCAGCTTGTTTATCAAGTTTCATCTTTCTCCATCGGAAACAACAAAGAAAACTTGGAAGACATTCAGGGCAGAGGACCAAATACAAGAATTTGGTTGGACTGACACCATGACAGCCAAGAAAATAAAACAAAATGTTCCATAAATGTTCAAAGGGCCCAAACACCAATAAGAAAAACAACTAATTAAAGGGGAAGATGATAAACAGAGTCTCACTGAGGTAAATAAATCAGTGGCATGGGAAGCACATCATCAGTATATACTGGTGACAATATAAAGCATCTAAGTTACCTTCTCATAGCATGCTCGAGCCAGTAATCCCTTGTTTACAGAGAAACAAGCATTGCCTTTCCAATGACCAGCAAAAGCCTTCAAGCGTCCAGTGAGAACTACTCCTACATCAAACCACTTCTTCAGAGCCAGAAATGCATGCAAACATTTGGCACAAATTCTGTTTTCCCCCTTCACCCATGACTTCACACCAAGCTCAAAATGTTAAATGAAGTTCAAAATTTAAGAAAAGCAAAGGAAAGCAGACCTCCGTATCCCTCACTGCTAATTACTTCCACTTCCTACTAATTATGGGAATAAATCATCCTGGTTTTACACTGGTACAGGCATCTAACCTGTACAGCCTAAAACTCAATACTTAAACATATCAACAAACCTGTGGATGTGTGGACAGAACAGCAATAATGATGAAATAACCACAGCTGAAAGAAATGACAGTATTTTTTATTCCATGAATTACATGACTTTGTAGTTTGACACAAATAACTAGAACAACTATAAAACATTTTTCAACTTACTGCTGGCTTCGTACTTGTTTCATAGACTGTTTACATGGTTCTTGTTTTATTACTGTGTTGCATTTTTCTCAGCAAGACTTTTTCAGCCCTTTCTATTGGGTTTTATAAGATGCAGAACACAATGTAAGTGGAACCCAGTATACAGAGGAAAATTCATTAGCTATCAAATGCCCAAAGCAGACACATCTTGAGGTCACAAACCAGATCCCTTATGCAAAGAGAATGACAAGACATTATAATGGGCAACACTCAGAGTAACAACGAAAGTATTAATCCAATGGAAATAGCTGTTTTTTGGAAGAAAGGTGTGTCAAACTCTGCTGGTGAAATAGTTTAGATTGTGGAGCTTCTGACAACAACCTCTGCAGCAGGCTGACATACTGAGCACCAGCAAGATCAGAAAGCATTGAAGGCACATTTGTATCCACACCTAACAGCACTGCACATCAGTTGCTAGGTTTTCTAAGCTCTACAGCAGTGCTTAAGAAGCTGTCTGAAAGCTCAGAGCCCTCTTCTGTCTCAAGAGCAATGCGATGTATGTTACCTGAATGAATGTACACAGCAATGAAATATTACTCCTGGTCCTACAATTACAACCAGCTCTTGGGTAGGTTACAATTACAAAGAAACTTTTAAGTTTGTCTTCTATTTTCTCTAGAGGATTTTTTTTTTAATTATCCAGCCCTGAACACCCACAGAAGAACAGTCAAAATCCAGCAATCAAGAAAAATGATGAAAATTTGCTTATATTGTAGTATACTTCTACTCAGCCATCACATAAATTTACAAGAGTTCATTGTACTTTGATAACTAAAACTTTTCTGCATAATAGTTTCTTCATTTTAGCTGCAAAAACACACAGCAAAATTAGCATAACTATGCAAAACCCGCATAAGCTGTTCTGAAGACTTATTTATTACTGAGAAATTACTGAATCATTCATAATATACTTCATAATTTTCTGATGCTTAGGACATGTGACTTTTAAAATGTCACAACAAAGATCCTAACTGAGAAGAAAATACAGATGTCTAAGTAGGGGATGGGGGGAAGAATTTTCAACATTGCTTAAAAAAAACCCAGCAGCTTCAAATTCATCATTACATTTCAGACAGTTCTCAAGGCACTAAAATAATTTAACTCCTTGCTCCTCCACTGCAGATGCTCAGATTCATGCATCGTTTTCATAGAATGGCACCCTGAACTCTTTAAAGGCCTCCTGAATTCTACAGCAAGATAAAATCAAGTATTTTGTTGGGTTGTGATGAATAGCATGACACAGTGCCTGTTCCCTGACAAATGGAGAAAATGTATTCTCTTGGAGGAAACACTTGCAGAGTGTTCCACATTTATTATTTCCTTTTCATAAGCTACTTGGAAAGTTTAACAGCTGTGTAGAGGCACACATTCCTGCTACTAAATGACATAAAGCCTAACTGTTAACAAGAATCAAATACACTGAATAAATACCACCTTGGGTAAAGAGAGAGAAGTGGTGGAAAACCCAAGAAAGCTGTGGCAATTATTGATTTTCTACCACAGAGATTTTTCCACAGTTCAGCCAATGACCTAACGCCATCTAAATTTCTCACCTGTATGAATAGCAACAATGATGAAACTATTCAACCGCACTTCTCAAGGAGGCAACTGAAATCTCTTGTTTTTCCTGTAGTACTCTTTCCAGATCCCTTTTTCTGTAGAGAATTTTGTAGATCCTCCCTCTACACATCATTTTACAGACAACCTTCACTTACCTCTCTCTTTAAATCAAGCTAATTCTGCATGATCCTTACAAAGTAAATGAGCATAACAGACCAATGAGTGACAAAAGATAAACCAGCAAAAACATTAAAACTAGAAAATTAAGCCACTTCAGAGAGACTGTAAGGAATTACACAATGCTAAAAAAATAAATACAGCATCAAGAATCAAACCTATATATCTGAATTTCATTCATTCACTACTGAAATGTTGACAAGTCAAATATATTATAAATTTGCTCACAAGGCAAAACTCAAGCCTACATGCCACCAGTACAAACTGGCAGCAATGAAATCTAGGACCAGGTTTTCAAGTTTTTTAAGACAAAATATCTCTGATACGTTTGCTAAGAAAGAAAACACGTAAGGAAAAAAACCAACTCACTGCCTCCTCCTTCACGAACTCTGCCTGAACACCAGTTTATCAAGTCAGTGTACACTGTTAAGATGAAGGCTTCTGGCTAAAACACATAGTCTTTCTGCAGAGATATTTCAGCACTACTATCACCACGGATATGAGAAGCTACAGCTCCAAAGCATTCTGTAAAAATACAAGAGGCTGGTTAAAGAGGTAGAAATTACAAGATCATGTCATGATTTCAGCACTACTTTCCCTTCTCCTACCTTGTTTGCCTTAAAAACCGCGCTAACGATAGACAAGCCAAAAAAGCGCAGTTTCCTTTTGTTCCACATTCAGTGAGTCTCAGAAAAAAAATAAAAGTTTGCTCATATAAGTTTCCAAGCAATCTGTCTAGGCAGTCCGGTTTAAAAACTAGAATGGTTCATTCAAGTCTCCTTGCTTTTAAAAACAGACAACCCAAAAAGCTTGTTTAACTAAGACCTCTTCATTTCTGTGATGTATTTCTTGACATTTCCAATAAATAATCATTTTGTTTTGAGGGTAACACTTCAACCCTTTCCTTGCTAGTCCCCTACAGCAGATACCAAAAAACTGTGCTTCTGAAAACACACACATAAAAATCTGCTTTTTTCAGACATCACAGTAGCGCACACAACTTGTTTCTGAACTCAAGGTTTTACTCTATTTTCTAAGCATTTCACATTAACAGAAAAAGGACTTTGCTACCACCAGCTCCATACAAGTTAGCACCCATAAGCCTGGGTGATTCCTTTTAGCTGTCTCTCATACCACAGCCAATATTCAAGATACACTGTCTGAATCTGGCAATAATTTCCCTGTACAGATTGATTTTAGGCATCCTTGCTACTTGGTTTCCATGCTCCTAGGAAATTCTCTAATACCTTTAGTTACTCTCCAAAGTAAGGTTAGCCTCTTTGCTTGAAATCATGTAAGTGTGGATCAAAGACAAGAATAAATGTCATCTAGGCATAGAAATGAAAATTTACTGGATCTTACTTATTTACTTATCCACAAAAGCACTGGGGAAAGTGCAAGACCTTCAGCCATAGCCACTGCAAGTCACAATTTCTAAATAACTAAAAATTTTACATGGATACAAGAAATAGGCAGAAGGTTTTTCTGAAAATCCCCAAAATATTACCAAAAATTCCTTAGGCAGAAGATATAACAAACAGGCTAACTTTTATTTTCTGTGAGCATTCCATAACAGTAAAACATGGGCAGACAAGAGAATCCATCAAGTAAATCAGGTTCCTTTTTTGTGTTGCTTCCCTTTCCATTGTAGACTAAAGCCAGAGAACTGAAAATGGAAAACAAACACTGTCTTGGAGAGACTTCCGTGAGAGACTGGTGTACATTTAACACAAAGCATCACATTATTTTTCAGGTGCTTCCAGACTGCTTTGAATAAAACGTATCCAAACTGTATCTCTACTCACCAAGTAAGGATGAAAGGGAAAATGAGGCTATAAATCAGTACAATACATGATGTTGCATTCACATTAGAACTCTATATTTAAAGGACGTTACAGAGGAAACTCAAAAGCCCACTGCCTCATCACACACATGGCAGTCCATCATGTGGCATCTCCAAGATTCAGAAGAAAATGCCAAACCCCTTCTCCAAGAAGAAGACACACAAAGAATAGGAATGTTCCTGCATCTCAGAAATCAAAGCATTGTGTGAAAAACACTGTAACAGCTACCAAACTCTTCTTTCCCCAGGAACCCTGTTCTATGGATATTTGTTGGATATTTTAGGGGATTTGAAAACATATATTACAACCTGACTTAAAGCATTTTAATAAATTATTGTTATCACAGGACCCTGACAATCAATTCTAGTTTTGTCTATACAGAGACAATTCCATCAACTTGACGAAGGTACTGCAGCTATAAAGCAGAGGAGGGCATTTATCTTCCCAGTGATGTCAACCATAATGCTGCAACAGTGAGCAAAGTTACCAACAAGAACTTTCCCTCAGAAGTCTGACCTCATGGGCTTGCAGCCTACCAGTGTGCTCTGAGCACCACCTCCTCCAAAACACCTGTTAGGAACTACAAAGACTTGTGCACAAACCCATCCTTTCCACTCCAGCAGAGTTGGAGGATCAGTGTAGAGCCCAGCCCTGACCGGAGGAACCAAAAGCAGATCTGTATCAGAAACCTTAGGATCTTCCTGTCTCAAGGTAATAGAGATTTATATAGGAGAGTGAAATACAGCAGGTGAAAGTTGCTAATGAACTAGAAGACAAAAAAAAAAAATTGATCGCTCATTTGAGAAAGAATTAGCTGCTTATTTCCACTAAATTCTACTAAAACATTCCGTTCAGTCTGTCTACAATTTAGCAGTCCAGAGGCACTACCAAGGATAATCAGTCTGCAAGTGAAAACCTACTTGTCATGCCTACTTGTCCACAGCAACACCTTGGTGATAACTGCCTGTTTTTCACATCCTTGGATAAGAAACTGAAATATGGCAAAGACAGGTCCCTCTGAAATCACTCAGTAGCATTGCCTGTATGCCACTATTCTGGGTTTTTCCCCCCATCACGGTAGTAGTGTGATCTTTTCTTTATTGTTTAATTGACCTGGATTCATTCAACATTTGGTGTAACATCACAGACTAGACATTATTTCCTTTACTGCATACTTCCACCAGGTATTGTGCCGTAATTTATCAGATATCTAAGTGCAGTACAAAATCATAGTCGCATACAACTAGTATGTCCTTTTGGCTAACTACCATTTTGTAGTAGTCACTGTGAAAGCACAATATGGCAAAACTCACGTTTCACAGCCCTCTTGATCATGTTGGGATACTGAGAAATCCAAAGCAATGTCCCAGGAATTACATCATCAAACAACACACAAACGTCTAAAGGGAGCCTCAGCATTTAGGATATTATTTCTAATGCTAGCCAAGGATGATCACTACTCTGAATGCTTGTTAATCACTTTTCCAATTGCCAAGGAAAGGTACTGGGAGCTGAATTTGCATTGTACAGCAGTGCTGCACAACGGCTTAATCTCATTATGTGATAAACGGTCTTAACACCAAATGTGCTATGTGGGGCATGATCAACTGACTGCTTTAGTTCTTCCTGGGTGTCAGCGAAGAGCACGGTGAGCTTTTTGAGACCAGGTTGTCACCTGCAATGCAGAAGATACACGTGGAAATTAATAATGCATTGAACAGAAGGGGAAAAAGCAGTCCACCACAAGATACATCAAGTGCAGTGCATGTGCAACCATGCCAAGCTCACAAATTTATGGCATCATCATCACAGCTACCCTCTGTTTCTTCCCAGAGGATTCCCTCTCTCCCCTTAAGCCTGGCAGAAGGCAGCACTTGAAGGGATTAACAAGGCTGCTTTCATAAAAAGACCCACTGAACACCGCAAAAGACAGAGTCAACAGTAATTTCTAAAAGTACTAAAGTCAATACCAGTCAGAGCTGACCAAACTGGGACTTGAATCATTATGGCAAGTAACTGCAATTCTTTTTAACACCAGTGCTAAAACCTAGTAAATTTTTCAAAATAAGAAACAATTTTTTTGGTTCATTACAAGATAGAATCATCACAGCAAAAATACTGTGAGCCTGACAATTTGGTATCAATTATATTTCTGCCCTGGTAGAATCTGGTACATCATGTACCCTCAAACTATAGTTAGGGATTAGACTATTTTCTTATAAATGTGCCTGACAAATAGGCAGGACAGGAAAGAACCTCTTGATTCATTAAGTTCAGCTTCTGAAGCTCCATGGGAGCCAGAAACAGTTACTTTCAGACAGTGAAAAAGCACCATCAAAACAGGTCCCCTCATCCTCAGCCCAGCAGTCCCAAGGCAACCCAGGAACTCCTTACTAGCTTAGAAATTTTTTCATGACAGCACACTTATAGAATCATCGAATTGGAAGGGACCCTCAAAGGCCATCTACTCCAACTGCCCCTGCAGCAAACAGGGACATCCTGTACTAGATTACATTGCTCAGAGCCTCATCAAGCCTGGCCTTGAATGTCTCCAGGAATGGGGCCTCCATGACCTCTACCATTAACCTCTTCCAGTGTCTCACCACCCTCATGGGGAAGAACTTCTTCCTAATGTCTAATCTCACCCTGCCCTGCTCTAGCTCCAAACCACTGCCCCTCATCCTCACTTCCACTTAGCCCTACTAAATACAGAGCCTAAGCAGGGTCTGTACTTGCAAGAAGTCACAGTCCCCTTAAAACCAGGTACATCCCTATCATCAAACTAAAAGCTGTCACAACTTTTCTCTTTCTCTGGGCAAGCTCTTTGACATCTCTCCCTCGGTCTGCTTGCTTCCTAGGAGAAATTTTAAAAAAATAAGAAAAAAACAAACACGTGAGGGAACAGCTGCACAAATATCACAACTGCCACAGACAAGATTTCTTCCCAGCAGCCAAGATTTCTTGCTTGGTGTTTTGCAAGACCTCATAACCACAGTGACCAGCCATGCATCTGACATGCAATTTTGATCTCAATCACAGATGAGAAATGGAAGATCAACACAAGCCCCCCATAGAAACACATAAACACAAAGACACAACTAGAATCCCAGAAAACTTTGAAGGAAGTGTCTAGAGGCCACCATATGAAGTATTATATAGCAAAGAGGCTACATGCTCTCACTTCTTGTGGAGAATCCAACTACTATAGTAGGCAGTTTATAACTATAAGCAGACATACAGCACAGTCTTTCTTCAGCGTTACCTCAAAATTAGTAACAACACTAAGGACCTAAATTAATCAGCAACCTTTCCCAGGCAGCACTGTAGTAATTAGGTAGTGATATTATAGAGACCCAAAAGCCAGTCTTCATCTCCTAGATATGTGTTTACATTCACCTGAGAATTCAAATTGCATCACTTTAAGTTACAGAGATCCGTTTAGCTCAAAATGGAAGTACTAAATATCAGTTTTATCATGTTCTGTGCTATATCATTGATAATTGCAATTCTTCTTTCCCAGACCTAGCCCAAACAGGTGAAGTAAATACAATCAGCTCTCCATTACTGTAAAAATCAAGTAAGCTAAACCAGTCAATTTTAAATACAGCCACAGTGCCAAGATGATCTTGGAACTACTGTAAAAGGCAGACACCAAACACCTCCTCAAGGCTTAGGGATTTACTCAAACTTTTCCCCATCCCTCCCAAACAAATGAAGAATTATCAACCATTTCAGCTGCAGGGGGACAGCATAACCACCTGTTGCACAGAGGAGGTTATGAAGAATGATAAGCAAAGGTAATTTACACCAGAAGGCTGCACTGCCATCCAGCCAGACATCCACAGGCTGGAGAGCTGGGCAGGGTGAAATTCAATGAAATCTAACAAGGGCAAGTGTAGAGTCTTGCATATGGGCAAGAACAACCCCATGTTTCAGTATAAGTTGGGGATCAACCTGTTAGAGAGCAGTGTAGGGGAAAGGGACCTGGGGGTCCAGGTGGACAGCAGGGTGACCATGAGCCAGCAATGTGCCCTTGTGGCTGAATCGGCCAATGGCATCCTGAGGTATATTAGAAGGGACATAGACAGGAGGTTGAGAGAGGTTCTCCTCCCCCTCTGCTCTGGTGAGACTGCATCTGGAGTACTGCGTCCAGTTCTGGGGCCCTCAGTTCAAGAAGAACAGGGTACTCTTGAGAGAGTCCAGTGCAGAGCTACAGAAATGATAAAGGGATTGGAACATCTCCCTTCTTAGGAGAGCCTGAAGGAGCTGCGTCTCTTTGGTTTGGAGGAGACTGAGAGGGGACCTCATTCATGGTTATAAATATGTAAAGGGTGAGTGTCAGGAGGATGGAGTCAAGCTCCTCTCAATGACAGGACTCAGGGCAGTGGGTTCAAGCTGGAACACAGGATGTTCCACAGAAATATAAGAAAAAACTTTGTCATAATAAGAGTGACAGAACA